>JANHGB010038631.1:0-25459 GCA_026283785.1 Coracopsis vasa
TTTCTGCCCTCCTGGGGATCTGATGCTACAACAAGTGCTGAGGACTTGATACGGACACATTCATCTACCGGGGACCTTATAACTTTCAAAATTATGGCAAGATCAACAGCACTTGAAAAGTTTCAAAACTGCTATGTGATAGCTGAAGAATGTGTCCTGTAATTGTTTCAGGATTGTAGGGAGACTTGCTGAACAGGATGGTTGTACCCATTACCATCAGGCCAGGAATGAGAGGCACGACCTCTCTTCCTTATGCAAAAAAAAAAGAAAGGTGCCCCTACAGTAAAGAAAAACCCAAAACAGCACACCCATGGAGAAACTTCTGATTAAAGTGATAAAAAAGAGGAGTTTAAAATAAAACCAGTAAAAAATAAGAATTAGAGCAGAGTGGGAGAAGGTGTACTAATAGTTTCCTCCCAGACTCCTGAAGGAAAGGAAGACCACACAGCAAGGTAAGCCCGGAGTTGCTATACTAATTCCTACTCTGTTGAAGTCACCAAAGCAGAATTGTCAAGTTTTATTATCAGAGACTGTCATGCCTCTTTTTTCTTTCTTTATCTTATTTTTTCCTCTATGTTCAGTGATGTTTTCTCCTGGCTCTCCATCACAATCTGCAAGAGTTAGTGAGCATTCATTTTCATAAGAAAAACTGTGTCTTTCGCCATTTTCACAGAATACCTGGGCTTGCACTTACACTGCTGCAAACAGCTGCTTTAATTGGAAATGTGGTCAGATGTCTCTGAGTGACAGACGTGGGGCTCAGCAGATTTCAGGTCAGAGAAACATCTATTTTAAAAGTATGTTTTGGAATTGCTGTTAAGCACATTATTATCTTCTGAAGTTTACAGATTTTCAGTTCTTGACACCTAATTCTTTACAACTTGTCTGTTGATATAATGTGCTGGCTGTGAAACCATCTCTAAATGTGTCTGCTGTGTCAGGCATTTCTGAGCAATGTGCAGGGCCAGCTCTGCTCCTTGATGCATAGTCTTCTCTGTTGATCTTATAGAGTAGTTTTTCTGATAATTACAGAGGTGTTGAATCCTGAAATAAGAATCCAGACCTTCAATTTGGATTCTTGGAAAAAAAACAGTCTGACAAATGTTGAATGATTAATGCTGTATAGAATGGCAGTTTCATCTGTGCACTGTGGCAAACAGGGTCTGCATGCCATTTATTTCTCTTCATTTTCACAACAATTTCTCACCTTGTAATCCTTTGTCCTTCTGTAATAGAGCTTGTAGCTTCTTTCTGTTTACATTTTGATACACACATTGTGAGTGTCACCACTTTTAAATATTTTTTACTGTATTATATCAAACTTGGCCAGTGGGTAAATACTTTTTATCTTCACCTGGGTAGAAAGATATTAAAACTACTGCAATGAGAGTATAAGGTAGTTTTCAGGAGGGCAGTGAATAACTTCGCTCCCTGCCGAGCAGATGTGTTATTTCTGAAGCTCTCACATTCTGGATACTTATTTTGATTTTCTTTGGAAGAAATCTGCACCAGCCAGTTCACATTCAGGCCTTGCTTATTCAAGAAGATGGACACCTTCTGCTCCTGCATATTGCCATCATATGTGTTGCACATGTTTGTTGAAGCTGAACACGAGTACGTGTAAGTGGAAGTCTTACTCCACCAACCTGTTCTTCCTGGAGAAGATCCATTTAACATTTATACCCAATGGTGAGAGGTCCTTATTTATGAAGTCAGTGATTTATTCAAAAGTGATTTCAGAACTCAGAATGCCCTGAGGTTCACATTATTCTGACAGAAGTCAAGGTCGAGCATGGGCTGCAGCGCACCAAAAAAACAGATGTTTAATAGAAGTCATATAAAATATTTACAGGGAAGCGGCAGCTGTTCATGAAGTGCAGCACATGACATTATATTTCGTATTAAAGGTTTAAGGAAAATACGGAGATGTGGCCTGACCATGGCTTGAAATAAATAGACTGTCATGAACGTAGTTTTTCTCCTTCTTAAAGCCAAACTGGTTTTGATACATCTAAAGTAAGATTCACTTTGGCAGGCTCAGTGCTTCTGCCACAAACAGGAGTGATAATACTGCCCTCAAAACCTGTTTTGGTCCGCATTTCGCAGCTCACCTGGACCTGAAGGCATTATGTTTCTGACAGTTTCCATCTGGGAAAGAGCAGAGCATGACTGGATGGCACTGGTTTCCAGTTCTGGCTTTTAATGTTGCACATGCTTAAGTCAATAACTACAGTTTTTTTCTGACATAGTGAGTGGATGATAAAGAAGTGGGGGAAATGTAATTTGGACTTCATGCAATGAGAGCAAACTGCTTGTAATTTTCCCTCCTAAGCCTGCAAGCTATTTATTACCTGCTTATTAAATGAGAAAAAACAATTTCCTCTTAAAGTAAACAGGAAAACCCTCCTGGTATCCTCTTCCTTTTTCTCTTCATGTTTCAGCCAGAAACTTGCTCAGAATTTCACACCAGGAGATTTCTCTTTCAGCTGTACTACTGCAGCTCTGTGCTGGGAACTGCTGGGGATTCAGTGCTGGCTGCCCCACTGGCTGCTGCTAAACTTCCTTTGCTTCATTCAAAGAACTTAATCTCTGCAAAGGATGTTCAGCATTTTATTTGGTTGACCCGTTTTTAAAACGAGTGGTGCTTTCATTATTATGTGCCCAGCTGGCATAGTGATTCATACACAGACAAATTAGCAAGATAATAAAATTGACACTTGGAAATAATTAATCTTTAATTTAGGAGAGAATTAAAAACATGGGCACAATCCCTTGCAAATGGTTGCATATGCAGAGTAGCTGATTATGCACAGTACTTCTCATTTAGTCTGACTGTTCACAGGGAGAAACAGTGACCTTGTTGGAAGTGAAGGAAGAAATCCCACTGATTTTTGTTGGACCAGGATCTTTGTTTCCACATATAAGTACAGGTGCAGGTATTTGCAGGCTTATACTCTTGCACAGTGTTTTTGATGCACTTAAATTACATTTTTTTCCC
Source organism: Coracopsis vasa (assembly GCA_026283785.1). Classification (NCBI taxonomy): domain Eukaryota; kingdom Metazoa; phylum Chordata; class Aves; order Psittaciformes; family Psittacidae; genus Coracopsis; species Coracopsis vasa. Next base: position 2,999 of record JANHGB010038631.1, read on the forward strand.
CCCAGGATCCTTATGTAAGCAGGGCAACAGCCAAGTATTCTTTGTGTAGGAATAACTTCTGTTTAACATGGAATATGTTAAAAGTTATTTTCTTTTGAAAACTGGGGAATAAAGAAACATAGGAGTTGGTTTTCAAACTTTGTCATTTGAAATGCCAAATAAAAACAAAGAGGTTTTTTTAATCAATACTGGGAATTTTTAGAAATGTTGAACAGTCTTGGATTCCCAGTTTTATCTAATTTTTTTGCGTTTAAGTCAAGTAGATCTAGATTGCAGTTCATTTCAAAAAGCAATTGTATGAAGGCACCTGCATCTTTTTGATGCAGAGTGACGTAAACATCATGTACCAGCAAATACAGACGGTGTCTGTTCTTTCTTTTGATACTGATCTTTATCAGATCTTAGAAAAAAAAGAAAAAGATATTATGACTTTTTCAACATTGAAAAGCATCCTCTTGCCCCCCAAAACCCTTCAAAACTGTAAAACTGTAAGAGCAGATAGGCATAATAACAAAGTTCATAATTATGAGGTGCAGATACCTGCACCTACTTAATACCTGCTGAAATATGTATTTGTCTTGAGGATCTAGCCCTGAATGACTGTGGCCTAGTCACAGCAGGATGCAGAGACCTGCAGGCTATTTTTACTCACTACTGGGCAAGTTCAGGTGCATCTATTTGCCTCAGATTGTGCTGAAATGTCACATATAAACAATGTGTATTTGACCAACATTCAGTGTACTGGCCCAGGATGCTCCACAGAAGCACTTACCCACATCTTTATTTTCCTCAGGGATGTTCAAGTAAAAGGTAAGTCTAATAAGCCATGTCATGATTAAATCTGATCATTTTGGGGTTTGAATGCCTATCAACACGCACTGGTTCAGAGGACACCCCAGAGACATTTTTGGTTTTATTAAGATTTTGTGACCATACAGCCTTACAGCAGTAAGATATTTAGCAAGCATTAGTTTCACCAGATCAGTTTGGTTTTCCATTGAGTTTGCCAGCCTCCCTAGGGCCAATGCCTTCCTCCTCAGTCTTAAATTATATTAAACCATGGGTAAAGATAGCAGAACAGAGAGTGGATGTGATAAGTGGTACAGTGCAGGAAACCCCTAAAGGGAGGAGAGTACAAATGTCACCTGGTCTCGTCTTTCACTTTCCTACAGCCAGTGACCTGGGTGAGAGGAAATATTTGCACTGTGTAGCCCACACCTATTTAATTAAAGTTCAAAGCTTGGAAACTATGCCTTGATTTTACATACCTCTGGAGGGTGAGACGAAATAGTAGCAATGGTCCGAGTCAGCCCAGGCCTGGATGTGGGAGTGGAGGTTGGTGGAGAACACCAGCTCCTGTGTCCATGGTTTGACCTACTTCTCCCCTTTTCCATTGCGGTGGCTAGTGAATATAGTGAATAATGGTGGTTTCCATTAAACTTTGGGAAGCAACTAGCAGAAAAACAGGGAAAGGAGAGTGAGGGAGGCAGCTTCTTCCAGTGTTGTGCTGGCACAGTGGTGGCAACTACCATGCTGGCACAGTAGGAAGGTACCCAATGAAGTCCTGGACCAGAGTGCTTTCCCAAAACAGAAGTCTTTTTACTGAAACAATACAAATCCCAGCAAGGATGCCACTTACAAAGCCAAACTCATCCAAACCAAACCAAAATGCTGCTTAATTTTCCAGGAGGTAGGAATCAACCACAGTAATTTGTCACTTAGCTGAGTTTTTTCACTTCTGAATTTCTACCAGACCTCCTGAATTTTAGACGCAGGATGCCGGAAAAGATCTCCATCTCTTTTCAGTTGAGTAAAGCAGACACTTTTGCAGGAACCCTAAAATGAAGACAAACCTTGGCTGCATTTTACTGGCCAAGAAAAGCTACTTGTACACTATATGAAGAGCCCAGCTCCTCTTTCAGGAAAGGAAGATTGGAAAAGAGAGAAGAAACACTAGCAGATGATAAAATGGGAAAAAATGGAAGTGTCCATTTCAGATATCGATGCAACAGCTGATTGGCACAGTCTCGAACAACTTTTGTCTTGGAGGGTAGATTGCATGGGTTTCTAAGGAGATTTGCAATTTAATTAAGTTCCTCATATTTCCTGCTTCTGCATTTCCACATGGTAATGGAGCATGCTGAGCACCAAGGATCATAAGAACAGAAAGGCATGACAGTGAAAAGTCATCAAATTAAGAAAAGATAATATTATGTTTTAAAAGATTAGCTGAATTCAAGTCTTGGGCAAACTCCCATTGTATTTTGAAGCTTTTACCACTTCTAGTAGAAACTAAATGAAAATTAGATTAAAACTTGAACTGCTATGCTTTCAATTTATTTTGTACTCTTCTTTTCACACAGTTCTGACCTTTTTATTGCTTGTCTCCTCTCACAAAAGCAGTGGCACTATCCAGACTCTTAGCAGTCTTCAGCTATTGCAGTCAGGGATTTTTTTCTTGCCAAGTTGTCTGCTGCAGAAGAGAGAATAATTTTCATGCATTTATGTATTAACCTATTTCAAGGCAATGTAAAGTCCACTTATAGAACCCCCAGAAATAGGAAAATGTCTTAGGTGGTCTGGGATGTAATATAGTATCCATTTCTCCTAGTAAATATAATTGTTTTCTTTCTCAGTGCAGGAAGGCACATAGTAAAGCTTCATTAGCTCAAAACCAGAGCAGAAGGAATAATAAATAAAATAAACCCATCAATATAGCAATCTGCAACTCACTTGGCTGTTTTGCATGTACTTTAATGTATTCTTGTCTGAGTTTTAATGTGAATGATGTCTTGTTTGCATGACTTGTTCCAGAAAATTTATATTCTGCTGTATGCTTTTGTTTGTGCCTGAATGTGGTATTTGCAAGCAAATGTGCAGTTGTTAACAAAAATAACCAAGCTCTATCTCTTATGGGACTAGAAACTATCCTTAGTTAAACCCAGTCATCACGACCTCTCACAACCAGAAAGACAAGTTGATCTAACCGCTGGTTTCCTGAGTGTGGAAGCATGTAAATGCTAATTCCTTTGTGTGAATGTGAAAAGGGGCTTTTAATAGAAAACCCTCTGCATGCATTTATTGAAGGACAATAAAAAAGATGGTAATTTTCCTGCTCACCTTCACATTATGAAAGGCCTACTCTCTATTAAAAATCAAGGGTTTGTAGAGAAGCTTGGAACGCATTCTTCTCCTCTGAAATAAGTAAGAGACAACAGAAGCCTGTCCAGCATCCATTTCTCTGCCTAGAAAAAACCCTTCTAAAAGCATAATACTTACTGAACGCTCAGTATGAGCCCTTCCAATATCAAAGACAGCAGAGAATAAGAGATAGAAAGTTGGTGACTTCCTTAGTAACTGTTAGTGAAACTATGTTAGTGACTATATTAGTGAGAAATGTGTGTTCCCACACTCTAGAAAGGCTTACAAGGTGTAAGCCTTGTGGTAAGCTAAGGTGTGAGATAAATATTACTAGAATAACACCTAATCACTTGGAGTAATACCTAATCACTTGGAAACTGGCTGTCATGGTTTAAATCCAGCCACAGGACACTGGCATTCAAGCCCCATCGTGGCTGAGGTCGGAATAGCAGAGCTGAAAGGAGAAAGCTGGAGCTCCCCCAGCCTACTATACCACTGGCTCTAAGGATCTCTAAAGCCAAGGTTCCTCTCCAGCACCGTTTCTTGATGTACAGGGGAAACGCAAGCATTGTGGCGGTTGTGCACATGTGCCACCCAAACGTATTTGAATTTTGCCAATTTTCAGCTAATATTTACAGAAGACTTATTGTGGAGAATTTTGGTTTTACGTTAGTATAAATACCTGTGAGGTAAGGAATTTGAATGAGAAAGAAATTGCAGGATAGGGGAATCATTTCACATGCCAGTGACTCACAGCTCTAGCGTTAGTGAATATGAGTTTTTTAAAAATATATTGGGTTTTAGCTAAAGTTATGGGCTGGATTCAGGAGTTAGACGGTGAAATTCCCAGGTATACGTGGTTTTGTATCACATCAGTTCTGACCTGATACACCCGTGGGGCCCAAGATAGGTAGCACAAGGCGAGTTCCTGTCAAGGTAATTCGGCTTGTACTTTGTGTCTCAGGGTGCAGTCACCTGATGCTGACTGCAGACTCTCCATCCTTCCCACCTGCACTCTCTCACCTCCAGCTTCATCTTCACACTGAATATTTCACATTCAATCAGGTGTCTGTGCCATGAATGCAATCCACTCACTGATCCTGCTGCAATCCTTTATTCTCCCTCAGGTCTGATTTTTGGCTGGCTCTGTAAGCTGATCCCGTTTGCTACATGATGATGCAAGCGCAACTGCTGATACAAGGCTGATGATGGAAAGGCCTGGCCAGGGTTAGAGAAAAGAATGGGAGAACATCCTGCAGCAGCAGCAGCAGTATCCTACTGCTTGAGCTATGAAACTGTGCCTTTAGGGCCATCTTACCCACTGTCTGAATTACTTTTCCTGAGAGCTTGGACCTAGGGCGGGATGTGAGGAAGAGGCTTGATTCCATACATTTTACCTTGTTTGCTCTTGCTTTGGCTAAAAGATGTGCCAGACAACAAACAGTAGCACAGATCTTTCATCTGTGCTATTTGTGTGCCAGTGCAACACCCCTCCAGATGACTCGTGATGAGTGGTGACTGTGGTCTGTGCACCGTAAAACATCACTACCATCTGCATTTTCCTCTGTGTATTTAAGTAGCTTGACAGTCATCTAAGATTACTGTAAAAATAAATACAGCTCATATTGTACAGATCCTTTTTGCTGGTGTATTTGATTGCTTGATCTGTCTTAAAATGAATCAGGGTTGTAGTTTTCTGAAGGGAAAATCGTCAAAGCCCAGGGAGTCTGGCTTGAGCCAGAGGGTTGTTAAAGAAACAAAGGAAGGATGGAGTGGGTAGATCATTACCAAATGGCCCAGCTACACGGGCCTTGCTTGCTTAATGAGCCTGACAGCATGCAGTGCCACCTCTCTCTTCATATGTAAAGCTAATCCCTTGCCCTCTCTGACAGCCAGTATTTACATTTGCAAATGAATCCACCTTCCCACACTGCCCCGGCGCAGGGAGCAGGGGGAGACTATGGAGAGTGCAGCATCCACCGGGCGAGGAGCACAGTCTTCCCAGGGCAGCATCTGCCCCATGTCGAGGTGTCCCTCACCCCAAGAGGTGGAGGAATAGAGGCATTGGTGACAGGAATACCAATAGGGCTGTCGTCTGATTGACTTGATCCCAAATGGCGAAGTTAGTTTGACCCCTTCACTAACCCTGGGCAAGTGCACAGTATCAGCAGAAACAGGCTTTCTTCAAACGTCTCTTGTCTTGCTTCCACATTGCCACCACGCTGCAGGGGCTGCTCGGAAATCAGGAATTCAGGAAGCGGGGGAATGAACACAGAATTGTTTTTCTTTCATTTCTCACCCTGCCACCCACTTTTTATATGGCATAATTATTTATTCAAAACCCTAATTCCCAGACTTGAAAAGTACTTAGCAAACACAGGCTGAAAGACTTTATCCCTATGTGTAGCACGGCAGCAAAATAAGTGGGAGGCTCCATGTCAGGAAGGGTGAGCAAGTGGGAGCCCTGCCAATTGTTGCATGATGCTCAGCATGACAGTAGTGTCTCCTACACAAACTGGGGAGCAACCTTCCTCCTGAATTTCATCAGAGCTGCCAGAGGCCATGCAGTCTGCTCAGGGCCATGCAGACAGAGCAGGGGATGAAGGACAAGGTGCCGCTCCCCAGCACCGTAGGGCAGGGCAAGGTAGGGCCACTGCAGTCCCACGCTCCCTTATCCCTTGGCCACACGTCCTTACAGCTACTATGGCTACATTTAAGGCAGGTTATGGAACGAAACTAGCCAAAATCTAATCTTTTCCGAGCTGCCCATGGCATGAGTGGTCGTGAGGGAGCAGAGAGATGTGAGCAGAGAAGAGAGGGACCATGAGATGGAGGGTGAGGCTCAGTTCAAAGCACCTCCAGACCTCACCCTCAGGTGTTATTTGATTGAAAGCATTTTCATCCAGCAGTTGTGTTTTTTGGGGGAGTGGGGCAACGTGAAAAGTAATGAGATTTTGTGTTACATTCTCATCTAATGACAACCGAGTCATTGATTTAACTAATTTGCTTGGAATGATCCTGCAAATGCATTTTTGATAGGAGAATGAAGGGGAAAAGTCATCTTCTCAGCATGGGATCTCACAGTAATTGCTAAATATGCTGAAGTAGGGGAGCAAAAGGTGGGAACATATGCACTGTATTCCTTCTTTTGTTTTCATGAATAAGGAGTAATACCCCTGCAAATGCAAGAGAAACCAAGAAGGGAAATCACAGCCCTTCCTGCAGCACACAGCAGGGAGCCCGGCGCCTGCCGCTAGCCTATTGTGTGCCTCCCAAAGAGGGGCTTGTTCTCCTGAAATGCCAGGCGTTTCTGGAGCTAAGGTTATCCTCTGAGCAGAATATATAAATAAGAGATTACTTGCAAGCACTGCAGCCAGGCTTGAGCTGTAGGAAATGTTTGTTTTCGTTTCTGTCACTAGGCAGCAGGGAACCCGTAGCCTTTGTTCTGGAGGTCATACTGCTGGACATGGCAAATATTGACATACATGGAGGTAGTTTTCATTTTCATGTGTTTCTTGTTACCTCTTGCTGGTGTGTGATTTTGCTTTTCTGTTCTCTTGTTTTCCAACACCTTTTTTCTTTTTTTGAGAGGGGCCTACCTCCTTGAACCTTTCCCTGCACAGACAGTACTGTCCTGGGTTGCAAATGACATGACAAAACTGCAGGGGATATTACAGCCTCATAACCCTTGCAGTGACTTGCCCTAAATGAGCTGACAGCTTCAGCTTCTGCCCAGTGTGATAGGGACAGGGGTCCACATGCCAGAGGCATTAATTAGCAGGCATGACAGGGATTCTCCTGTAGAAATTGCACTTCCCTTCTGGTCCTTTCACAGTTGTCATTTCAGCTCAAGGTTCAGAAATGTTGCCAGGTGCTGCAAACCTCATCCTGTTTCTGTTTATGTGGTACCTGGCTGTTGCTTAGACATCTTTTTCAGGGTTATTAGACATAAAGAGGAAACGAGGGAGACGCAGAGACAAACAGCTTGCCCAATATACCTTTTCTTCTCTCAGGCTTCATTGCTTCAGTTAATCTTCTGTGATGCACTCTAATGTAACCAGTGATTTCTACCTATTATTGGTCATAGAAAATACTTGTTTCCATTACTGATCAGAAATTCAGGAATGTTGTAATGCAACTCAACTCACTGAGGTACAGTGATCTTCCAGGGAAAAAAAAAAAAGCCATGTTTGTTAGGACATTATAGAAATGTCGGCACAAAACCTGTAATATGAAACAAGGAAATGCAGACATAGACAACAAAAAACGTGCTGGTATCATGAGCTCAGTTTTGGAAAATCCTACTGTATTTTCAGTTAATTGTTATTGAAAAGAAGGAAATTATGTTTTATCATTGAAGTAAATATTTGCAGTACTCCTTATATATCACATACAATGGGAAACACATTAACATTTGACATTCAAAGAAAACAGTTAGCTTTTCGAACCAAAAACCTATTCACAAATGAAGGGCTGACAGGAACCTCAGAAAGTCATCTAAATCTTTGAGGTAATTGCTAAGTCTTTTGAATATCTTGTATGTTTGATAGGGGCTGCTAACTCCCATGTTAAACTTTTATAGCAACTAACTGGCTACATAGTTCATACTGCTGGTAATGCCAAATACTATCACCCTTGGATGTAACTTTCAATTTCATGTGTTCCTTGTTTTCTGGTCCTGCTACATAATCTTATGGACATGAATGGACAAATGTATGGACAAATATCCCTTGTACTGTTGCATCTTGCGCAGATAATCCTTGCTTCCAAAGACTCCCTGCTCTTCACATTTATCTGCAGGATTTCTGAAGCATCTCGGTAACTGTGACACCTTTTCAAAAAAAACATCTTGGAAATAATTGCTTTGCAGCAGTCATTTAAAGTTTGCTGTGAACAAGATAGATAGAGCATTTATAGCTGCCCTGCAGATTGATTTAGCGCCTCAGCCTACTCCTATATGAATATCCAATTACTCCTTTGAGCTCCTGTAGTGGCGAGGGAGGGGAAGGCAGGAGGTACTCTCATCATGTCGCAATTACTATTCTTCCACTGTCCTTTCCCCTTCTTATGAAAATTATCCTGCCTGGAAGTGAGTCATTGGTGAGCTGATCATGATAGCAGGTATTTGTTAATAAATACGTTCAGAACAGTTTGGATGAATAATGCTCAAGTGATAAAGGACAGCCTCATAGGTGGCTGTGTGATTAGCCATTGACCCTGTGTGTTGTTTCAGTCCCACCTGGGTGATTGAAGCGTCTGAAGAAGGAACAGAGAGCTCTGATTATAAATTACAGTTTCTGATAGAAACTGTTGGCCTGATAATAACTCATTGTGCAATCTATGAAACATGCAGGTTTCACAAACCCCTCATGATTAGAATCCTCACAGAGAAATGGCAAGATGCCTGAATCACTCATAATTCTAATTTGTGAACATAATCATAAATCAAGGCTGCCTTCATAGGAGGGTCTTGCCCTTTTGCTGGTTGTATTGGTGCAATTTTGTTCAGTGTAAGTAAGGACATGCTCTGGGTTTAGGAAAGATATTCCTGTAGAAAAAAAGTGATGTTGCTCTTCATAGGCTCAGTATCTAAGCTGTTCATCAGGTTAGCATCGTCCATCTGCAAACAGCACCCAGGGACAGCTCTCTGATGTCAAAACATACCTGGTTTGACAGCATCAGTTTCTGACAGTGCTTTGAAGGCTGTGGGTTTACATGCCTGACAAAATGCTGCTACAGCACCTCAGTGACTGCCACTACTCCAGATTTACCATGTCCAGGACAACAGATAAATCTCCATATGCCAGGGGAAAGCAAAGCTATTACATGTCCTTGAAAGTCTTCAGGATCCTGCCATGATTTATGTAACCCTCCTGCACAGCAGGGCACTTCAGTAAATAATCATTCAACCCCCATCAGCCGACGATGAAGAATATTCCTCACATTATACCGGGGAAAGGACAACCTCCCCCCTTTCCTGAGGAAAGGACACCCTCTCTGCCCACAGAGCTCCAGGAGGCAGCCAGCCTGTGGAGATGACCCTCTGTGGAGAAGAGCCTCACAGAGGCTGTTGGCTAACTTTATCTTTAGTCCCCATCCTCAGAAAGGTGGTTTCTCACAAACAGCTATGTCGAATGAGGGGAGTCTGGGTCATAAAAACCCAGACTAATATTGACATTGCCCTCATGCTCTCATCTGGTGATTTTATTTCACCCTCATCTTTCCCCTGCAGGACAAGCTGTCCCATAACAAAGGACATAAAATTCTGATTTCCATTGTGGTTGCTTCCACCCAGACTGATGGCAGAGCAATTAATTTTTGCCATGTGTAGTTTCTGCAACTGTGGTTGCAGATGGGTGCTGTGGTCTCCATGGGCTCACACGGGCTGAGCATCCCACTTTTGGAGGGGAGTCCCTGTTCATCACTGGGAGGACTGGTAGAAAAGGGAGGGAAATTCTCGTCACAGCATTACAGACAAAGTCCCATATGATCCCTGTTAGTTTAAAGGACTTTAATTCCATTAAAGTTTAATCTGATAGACACTTCTCTACCATTCACAGCAGAGGGATAAACAAGCAGTCACCGTGGACTAGCTTGCATTTGATACTGAGGTAAATAAAAAGCAAAAGAAATTTGCTTCAATTTTCTTTATTAAAAAAAAAAGGGTGAAAAATAGGAACGAAAGATGGTTTGGTGTATATAGAGGGATGGAGCTAAATACAACATACAATGCACTAACAAATCAGTGCTTAGCACCCTGGTTTTTTCAGTGGCATTATAGCACTGAATTATTTATCAAACAGATTAACAGTATGTACATGTATATTTAATGTAGACATTTCCATCCTTTTACAGAGGGGTTTTAAATTAGCACGTGGGAGGGGCTCCTTCCTTGGGTGTTTGTATGCTTTTATAGCAGCTGTCCTTCCCTAGCCTGTGAACCACATTCTATTTCTTAATATATTTCTCTGGATTTTGACACTATTGGTCAGAGTTATAATAGAAATGCTACTGATGCCACAAACATGTGGGGAGTTTGATACCCTCAGTAATAGGAGAGACCTCATTCCACTACCTAAAAGTCTTTTGTGGGGACAATACATTTGCCGTACAACATGGAACTCAAGCAACCAAGCCTTTCCTTAGTCACCCTCCAAATCAGTCCCATTTTTCCAAGTTTTCCAGCATCAGCATCTCCTTGGCTGAATTCTTACTGCATCCCATGGGTCTGCCTGTGGTACATGCTACAGAGTCATTTCATTGAAGCATGGGTGCAGAGCCCAAGATGTTTGAAAAATCTTCAGCTGAAGTTCGAATACACTTCTTAAAATGAGGGTCTTATTGAGACACCAAGTGAAAATTATTGTACCTTTTTCTTCCTTCTCCCTCCCACAAACAGGTTTCCACCTTTGGAAATCACAGTGTCTTTTAGTTGGAGGTTGGTGTCAACCTCAAGCCACCATGGCAATGCCATTCGAAGCTCAGGTCAGTTTTTTAGTATGCTTGCAGTTTGGAAAGATCAGACCTTTGCAAATTTAATGTACTTGTTTCCCAAAGCTGAAGACTGTCTGTTTCCTTATGCCTATAGACTTCCCTACAAACTACAACTTGATTACCAGAACCTGGCTTTCTTGTCTACCTGGCACAAAATTTATGGTATTCCTCTTAGGTAGTGAAACAATCATTTCTTCACGAAGACTTGCTTTGAGTTACTCTGGGCAGCTCTCAATAGAGGAAAGAATAACAATAACAGCAATTACCTACAGTTTGCAACACTGTACCTAGGCAAAGAATTGCAACATTACAGCTAAATATTTATAGCAAAACACTTGCTGAAAACCTCTGTACAGTAAATAATTACTATATTGCTTCAATCAGGGCTTTCTCTGATGCAAACCAAGCAGAGCCCATGCCTGTCACTATTTCTGCATGGGAAGAAGCCATTGCACATCTGTCAGCTGCATGCTCCAGGTTCACTGCAGGGATGATACAGTGACCTGGAGTTACCTGCCCCATCTCTGATACCAACGAGAATGCCTGTACTGAAGTCAGATGCTACGTGATTTTAAAGCTCTGCAAGTGCTCTTGCCCAGGACATCCCTATCTTTCTGAGCACAAGAGCCAGGAGACCCTCTGGCCAAATCCTCCCCAGGTCTGGATCTCTAAAAGCAGATCTCTAAAGTTTAGCTCATGCTGTTTATTCCCAAGAAAGGTGGTGCTAAAAGAAAAACCCAACAAACCCAAAACAATTAAACACAAACTCAAGCAAATGCTGAGTTGAAATGTTTTTTTGTTCTGTTTTTTTCTTTTTGTGCTCATCAGTGATCTCTTTGTGCTTCATTTTCTGTTCTCTTGAAGGACAAATCTGCTTTTAGTTCTTCAGAGATTCAAAAAAATCTACTTATCTAAACTTGCGATTTTTTCATCTGAGGATCAAAAATATCTTGGTGCATTAGAAATAATGAATTTACCCCGTAGGATAACGTTTTTTAATCCTTTTGTGACCTAGCTCTCCTCCCAGTTTTAAACCAGGGAGGCCTCCTAGCAATCTAAAAAACTTGAAAGACTTGATTCTCTCCTGCATTAATGCACACACATATTATCACTAATTGTTTAGTCTCTCTTTAATCTATTTAAATGCATAATATAGACTTCAAACATATTATTCTATTTCCATTTCAAATTGCATATGAGTCATTAAGCAGAGAGATTTGTTCACTGCTAATTTTAAATGTTGATATGATGGCCAGATTTTACCACAGTATTAGCTGGAAATAAATACCCTTTCATCTGAGTACTAGTGGCGCATACCTCTCTACAGGGGAAAATGCTCAGGGTGGGCATTCTTTTTACCTTTCTCCCTTTCTTCTATCCAATACATTATATTAGAGTTAAGACTGAAATTGTTAAGCTTTGGTATTTGTACTTGACACTTGAATTTCTTATGTCTGTATAAGTGTCTCAAGTCTTACGAAACCTTATGCAAGTGTTCTTATGAGAAGTCAAGTTTGTCATTATTTGGCTTATACACAGAGCGCAGTAGTTTTGGGCAAATATCCCAGACCTGAGTATTCAGGGGAGCAGCATTAACCTGACACCTGTGAACCTCAGCAACTTCTGTACCCCTGTGCATAAAGCTTTGCTCTTCTCTCCAGCACCTCTCCCCAAATTTTCCCTGTCCTCACAAACACAAGCAGGGAATGAAAACATACTTGGTATATATAAAAACTACTGTGGAGTAGGAAGTAGTATGGAAGGAATAAGTTAGCAGGAGAGCCACATCAAGTATGACTAGCACTGATGCAGAAAAAAAGTTATTTGGGAAAGTAAATGTGTGTAAGTACAGACGTGAGGCAGTTTTTAAGTAAAGGTTAAAAAGACAGTAAAAAAAAAACAGGCCTATAATGAGAAATAATCTTACATAATGTTCACAAACTTGCCGTTTTATCTCTTACAAAATCCCAGGACATATGCACAAGATTATTAAAATGGTTAACTCAGAGGTGATGGATTGAGTAAGTAAGCTCTCTGTGATAGATGGACCCTGGAGCCATTAAAATATCTCCTCAAAATTAAGAGTTTTCATTTTTAAGAGGCTTGGAAATAAAAAGTTATAGGATGAGGTTGCCTTTAAATGCGCTTACTTGTATTTACAATTCACATCAGCATAGTGAAACACATCTTATTGTTCACAGGAGGCAGGACAAATAAAATACCATATTTCAACTATCAGTTGCCCTGAGAGCATTTACCTCGTTAATGAGGATGATAGCTTGGATCTTTCTCTTGAGAGTCATTGAAAGGAGGTGATTGATATAGCTGGACAGCAGTGACAGTAACTGCTATAATTCAACCAATAAACTACATTTCACCTCTTAAAAGCTCTGGGGACTGTGGTAAATTCGGTGAGAATTCTCTGGTTTGCCTTGTGAAGCAGAGATATTAGATTAAATAGTAAGGATAGGGGAAAAGGAAAATAGCAAAGGCATCACATAGAGATCCACACATGCCTGCAGTCACCTGCATCACCACAGGGCATTGTCAGGAGAAGGCCAGATGTGCACATCTGAGGGTGATGCTCACCCTACTCATTCTAACAGGAGATGTGGACCAGTGTTGCATCCCTGGGAAATATGTTTCCCACAAATTAAGTGTTGCTGACCAGTAGCGCTGTCAAAACTGAGCAGAAATTAATACATTGCTGAGGCTGTCTGGACACCTCCGAGAACAGAAAGGAAAAAGCAAAAGGCAAAATCCTTTTCTGAGGTTTTGTATCATAGAACTGGAATTGTGTTAAGTTTTATTTTATTTTGTCTCCTCTCCTTAACACAGACAATGATTTGCCACTACATCAGGGCAATCTCTATACGTCATCAGAAGATCTGGACAACATCTTTTATGCTGATGGAGCAGTTAGACATTACTTGCATAGTCAAAATTGTAATGCATGGGGTTCTTTTATTGGTAGCTAACAGATTTTTTCCAAGTTGTTTATAAAGATGGTTGCATGGAAAAAGTATTACGGTGGAACAAGCCCATGCTATTTATAGGGTAAATCTGCTGAAATAGTTCTTTCTGTGATAAAAACTCTTTATCAAAATTAATTGAACCGGCACAGCATTTCTTTTGGAAGATGGGGCATTTGATCAGTTTTGCATATAGAAACAGTAAGATATCATTCGTGATCGCACATCAGCTTGGTGATGCAGCTTGGGCTTCAAAGTGGATCTTGTGTCTCTCATGGCTAATAGATAATTTGCTATTAGACTGCAGGATAAAACACACAAAAGAAAATTATTTAGAACAAGTAAGAGAACATTTGCAAAATAATCCCTTTGCTTTGGTATCAGCTCTAGTGTTGGCTTCAATACAGCGTCCTATTCAGCAAATCTTAATCATCATGGGTTACATTCACAGATCAGTTTTAGTTACAAAATCTCAATGTCTGGCTTTCTTGCCATACCCCAGCTTTTCTGCTGTGACAGCATCACCTCCTAATGGAGTGTAAGGAAGAAAAACCAGCCTTAGGTAATGTTGATTCAACGAATTTGCAGCCTGCATAAAGAAATCTGCTCTGCCCTAACAGGATTTTATGGGAAACAAAAGAGGGGAAAATGGGTTCTCTGACAGAATAGAAATCCTCTGGTTTTGCTAATGCCAAACTTATCTCAGTGCCACATGTTGATACATCCCAGCAACACAGAAGTAAACACTGAGATCAGATTGGTTCCACATTTGGTGAGAAAAACTCCGTCGCGCACCATTAAGTCACTGCAATGGCCTCCAAATGAAAAGATTTTGTGTGGGCGTAAGTGGAGAAAAATCCTGTAACTAGTTTTATTTTGGCAACGTTAAGCTCGTTTCAAATGTCTCTCAAATAAAACCAATGGGTTAAAGCTGTTCCTGGGACATCTGGAGCAGGGAGCGTTCAGGGCTGGGCTTAAACACCTCACTTCCCTCTGCAAGGGTGGGGAGACACTGAGCCCCAAATCACATCCCTGCCCATCTCCTAACAGCACCAGAGAGGCTCTGAGAGGGTTTTTTCTGGGCAGGGAACTGGGAGAACACAACTTTCTGCTTTCTTCCTCCCCTCAAATAGGAAAGAGGGAATGACCAGGGGGAGGCCAATGGGTGAGATCACATCTCCAAATCCTCATTCTTAAATAGGTTCAAAAGCCCTGAAGATGCCAAGCACTTATCCCATTGTTCCTGCTTTGCAGGACTGCTAATAATAGACTGTCATTTTAACCTTGAAATTTGCTTGGTAGAAAACAGAGAAAAAAGTTTGGGATTACACTCCATCTGGGTCATCATGTTTGGCTGGTTCAAGGCAAGACTTGTGAAATGTCAGACTTAGAGTTGTAAATGAAAGGATAACTATGGGTTGTCTATACCCTATATCTCGACTGGAAAACCCAGCAATCCACTCTTCCCTTGAATCATCACATATGAGAGCCCACTGGATTTCCTTCTTGATGAAGCAGTACTGTTTTGAAGTAGGAAACATACCAAAACCTTAAGCGTGCTGGACATGAAATATTGCATTATATTGCTTTATTCGAGCAAGGACACATGGATGAATATAAATTCTGTCTCGGAATGATTTTTGGTGAGGGTTTGCTTTTTGTTTTTCTGTATTTTGTTTGTGGTCTGTGGTTTTGTTTTTTTCTTGGGGTTGTTGTTGGGTTCAGGTTTTTTTTGGTTTTTTAATTGCCCGCATGACATAGCCACTGAAACCTGAAAGCCAAAAAAACAATTTTCAGATTATTCATGTTTTCCTTTCCTCACACCTAATCAGCTGTATCTAGGACTCATGAAGGGCAGGTCTATTTTGCAGTCTGATGCTATGACTAGTCTGTGGTGATGTACCAAGCTATCTTTAAGCTTCCCCTGGGATAAAGTAGCAGAGCAGCACAGCACAGGTTTCAAAGCAACCGAATTGCCTGACTATTTTGAAGCCTATTATGAATTCCATATTACCAGGTGGAATTGATGGTGCCTAGTTAGGTTGTTTAAATAAAGGTGGGATACACCTCAGTTAACAGCAATTAGACCTCTGGGCTGCAGCGTCAGCATCTCCTGGGACAGATGCCTGCTGTATAGCAGTAACCCAGTACTGACAGCTGCAACGGGAAGAGTGCGTGCAACTGGTAAACCATATCAAAGGGAAAAGCCGCTCACAGCTGAGTAATGAACAATTCAGTGCAGGGTTTACAATAGTAGTAAACATTGGTCTAGTACAGATTCTGCCAAAATCTGTGTTAAAACCATGGGAACACTGTTAGCTTCCTCTTGAACAGCCGTTTTGGGCTCTAAGTGTGCATTAAATCCTTGCTGGAAGAGAAGTGAGTAATCTGAGCCTCAGCATGATCTCTTCTAGCTTAGTTCTCTCTTTTATTACTGTTTTTCACCTAGACTATTTCTGTGAATGTAGATGAACTTAGAAAAACTAATGAAGCAAGCAAAAAAAGATAGAGGTGTCACACATAGCCCCAGATCTCTGAGCAGGGAGCTCCAGCTTTTCCCATTCCTGCAAGCTCTCCACACTTTCAAATCTTTCTGCAAGTAAATTACCGAAGCAAACACTTCCAGTTTTCTTGTATATTAATCAGCATCACTTTTTCTTCATGGGTGATGACTGCTCCTTACTTTCCCTGTGTGAAAACCAGCAAGAAATCCACTGCTGGAATATGCAGCAGGTTCATTGCTGGGAATCAGGGAGACTTGCTGGAGCTGGAAGATTCTTCTCACAGCTGCTCCCATGTGCCAAACACTTCCATGGCCCTGAGCAGAGCTAGTGGGACACCATTACTTTCCCTATTAAATGGAAAGGCTGAGGCATGGTGTTTTCTTGTCAGTTTTGTTAATTATGATTTACAGTTATAAGGTTTAATTCAAGTGAGCTGTCAGCACAGGAGGAATGGTGGCAGAGCCCTTTCAGTTCATTCTCCAGGGATATGATGATATTAATAACACCATCATTTTCTTTTTTATAAATCTATTATAAAATCCATAAATCATAAGAACGAGCCTTTGAAACACCTTCTTCTATACCATGTCTCTGACAGTAGCTGGTAGCAGTTGCTGAGGGAAGGGACTAATTATGTACTCTCAGATAGGCAACCGCTCTAACTAACAGGCAATTATTTGCTGAATTTTTGTATTTAAAAATAAGGGATTTAAATAGTAAATGCAATACATAATTACCAAGGCAAATTGTGAAATGTTCAGACAAAATGACACATGACATCTCGGTGGGATAAATCTGTCAGGATTTGTGAAGGAATTCCTATATTTGAAATAGTATTGACCAGTATTTATCTACCTTTAATGGGCTGGTTCATCTGCACCTCAGAAGTAGTTTTCCCAGCACTTAGGGACACAGGGAGGGTGTCTCAGCAATCCAGCTGGTTTGCTTCTCTTGATAGTATGCTTCAGATGATTTTTTTTCATCAGCAAGATGGTGTTTCCCATACTTTCCACCTCACAAACTAGCAGCCAGTTGCATGCTGGCTCCTGAGTACTAAGGAACCAACAGCTACTGCTTCTCTTTTATCTTTTCCTGGCTTAGGGGTTGCTGGCAAAAGGATAGAGTGTTTTTCTCTCCCCCTGCACCAGTGAATGAGATAACAGTCAGCAAAGTCAGAGCCACCACCTCGATTACAATCAGCCAGGTTATCTGTTCGCTACTACCAGGAACTGTCTTCATTAACAAAGCACCTTTAGTGCAGCAGTAGATAACTCTTGGGGCAGTTGTAAGAGAAAGAAAACACTTTTAAAAGCTGCTACTTCAACATAAAAAACCCCAAAGCATTCCTGAAATCTGGGACAAAACATTATACTGTTGTTCTCTTCTTCATCTCTGCTTGTTTCTTTCCTGATGTTTTTAATTTTATTTAAGCATGGTGTTTTAAATCTATCAAAAGGTGTGTTCTGTATATTCTGTCCAGATAAAAGATACTGGAAAGTTTAAAACAAAATACATTACCAAACTTCCACTTAGTTTTGAAGAGACACTTTTGTTTTCATGAGTTCAGAAGTATCAGGGTAGATCCTCTGCTATGATTAATTAAAAATCTGAGGCTATGACAATTAACATAAGGTGAAAATATGCTCTCCATAAACAAGTGTTTGTTCTTCAGAGGCTATGTATCAAAACAGGTTTAATCGTCTGAATTACCAGTAAAGAATATTCCTGGTTTATTCCAAATAAAATCTGGTTTTAGGCAAATTCAGACATTGTTTGTGGTGGCCTGATGTCATCAAACCTGATCTGGTTTCAGTTCCTCTGTTCTCACAAATGAGGGTGACGAATAACCAGAAAAAGGAGAGCTCTTCCTAAACTATGGATCTCTTGTTCATAAATAAGCAGACTTACTAATTATTCCTTACTTTTTATGCCTGTTCAAATTTACATCACTGATAACATTGGCATCACAATATGGCATCACAAAAGTGGAACTACCTCATATTAACATTGCAGTACTGCATTATTGCTTATATCCTGAACTGTTGCAGATTTTCAAAGTACACAGTACACTAGAGGCATTAATCTTCCTGCAGGTCCACGAACAAATAAATGTATTCTAGTACAATATACAGTCCTCACAAACCAGCTCATTATCTCTTAGGCATCAGTATATATAATTGAAATTGATGTCATATTTATAACCGCTTCTCACAGAGCATGTGTGTGGAAAATGGGCTCAAATCTACAGATATTTTGACCTTATATGACCTTCATTTAACTGTCTTTTGTACAACACAGAAGACATAATGGCATCATAGAAGAAATTAACATAATTTTAGTGAATTCTCTCCAGTTGCTCATAATGTCATTTATGAAGTTTAGTAATGACAATGGATGCCCTTTTCACATGTGCTGATTGAGAGGTCAAAATTCGAATTATTTTTGTTTGGTTTTAGAGCTTCACAATGAATTGCTGAGCAATATTATGTAAAAAAAACTGTACTTCACTGGAGTGTAGCTTAACAGAATATGAGAAATGGAAATTTATATCATAGCAAAGGAGTGAGCATCTGTTATGCAGCCCAAGAGATTATGCATGCAGTACCACATCACAGAAATACAGTGATAGAATAGAAATGCAGCAGCTTGGCACATTGCTCCTAAGGGAGTCTCTCCTGTTGTCTCAGGTTAGCTCACAATTCATCCAGGAGACAAAGGAAGGCCCTGAGATGAAAGCCAAAACCCCCATCACAGCAGGGGGGTGGCCACCTCAGAGGAAGTTGCCAGACAACACCTAAGTGTTATATAGCTCTGTATTGACCGCAAAGTCTTTTGATATGAGCAAACAGACTTTGATGTGGCAGGGCAGGAGCTGCTCTCCACTGCTGCAGAGGAGCAGGGGGGGACCCTCCAGGAGCAGGTGGCATAAGGCAGGTTAGAGGAGGGATGGGTGCCCACCATGAGCTGCGACGCTGGAGGTGCCAGCTCTCGCCAGGACCTCACATGCACGATCGTGATATTTAGCTCTTCGTGATACTTAGCCCTCTGGAGCCTCCTGCAAAGGGTCTGTGTGTGTGGTGGGGAGGGAGGAATTACACCAGCTTCAGGAAAGGGTAGAGCCAAATTTAACGCCAGTTCTGCTACCTCCTGAGAAGGGATTGTAATGTATACAATTTTGTACTTAACACTCACGTTGTTTAATTTTCTCAGTAGGTGAAAAGCGCTGCAAGCTTTTCCAAGGTAAATAAACCATGGCTACTTTGCACTCCACTCACGCTACACTCAAACCCCACAGCTACTTTTCCTACAGCTTTTTTCTAATACATGGCCTTTACCTAATACTCAGACAAGAGAAATTCCTGGCAGGCTCCCCTTTGCCTCCCTCCAACATTTCCCATTGCAGTTGCTGTAACTTCATCTAGCTCTGCTTTGCAGAGATGTCCATTTCCAACTCAGGTCCCTCCCAAAAACACCCACCAGAGCTCTTTTGTCCCCACCCCTCTCAATCCCAAACACAGATGGTGTTTGGCTCTTCCAGTGTCTCAGATAACACCGTCATCCACTTTGAAGGTTCTCGTTCCTGCCGTGCAGTTCACTCTAGGGAGACCCCTGCCTTGCCCAATCCTGACTGTGAGCTGATGAGGTTGTGTTTCCCCCCCGATCCAGTATCTTTTTCAAGCCATCAGCTGAAGTACTCCCCACACTTCCTATCAGCTCTGTTTCTGCTATCCTCTGCTGCCTTTCCAGTTACTCTGTGTTTCCAGTAACACACTGTCTCCAGGATGAGTTTAAAAAACTAAATCCTTGATATTGAGAAAAATATTTAAATTCTGGACTTTTAAAGCAAAAGTTATGTCTTCTCTGTGGTGTGACCAGACCTTGCCCCTGCCTGCTCCATCCTCCACTGCTCATCTCCACAGCTTTTCTGCTTCTACCACTTGTAGTACATCCTTCCCTTCCTCTCAGATCAAATATGCTGATGCCACTGATAAGACCAACTGCAAGTCTTGCCTTGATACTGTAAGCACAGGGAGAGAGGGAGATAGGCAAAGAACACAATGTATTCTGTGTCTCACTGCATAAAAAAAGTCTTTATGCCCATATATATATACACCAAGAGGTACAGACAAGTTATCACAGGCAATGATGACAAACAAACACCTTCTTGAGTAACTCACATGCTTGGATGTGTTAAGACAGATCAATTATAATCTTATAAATGAGGCTACATTTCTAAAATGGAAAAAGTTGTTGAGTGTCTCTGCCAGAGTTGTGGCTTAAAAATGAAAGACATAAAAAATTTCTAGTATTCTCCTTAGGTAATTTATTTAACAAATATTTTTTCTTTCTGCATCTTTTAATATTGCCTGTGCCAAAGCTGCTATAGATCTGAATTATGAATTTCAGTTTGACAGGAAGAAAATTGTTGTCTTGTCTGACAAGACTTACTCAGTTCCTCTGCTTGACTACAGGCTATAACTGAGAGTTATACCACAGCTACAACTAATTCTGTAGAGCTTATAACACAGGCCACTGTTGCACATCTAATGTTATGTACATGTCTGCATCTAACTTTTTGTCTTCAATGAAAAATGAAAAAGCTGAAGAAGAATCCAGATCTACTGAAATCTGTAGCTAAAATTCCAGTTACTGCCAATGAAGCTAAAAATCTCCTCCCAGATTTCCACAAACCTCACGCATAAGAAGGTATTTTCCATGCTGGCAAATACATGATTTTTGACGTCTCGTATTTAAACTCTCAAATAAGTACCTGCAATTATATTCATGCAACCATATACATTAATCTCTACCTATCTTATTTTATGTGAATTACTACGCAGATATTTTATGGCAGTCTTCACTGTAGTTTCCAAACCCAAATCACAGTTCATAATATTTTAAACCTGTAAGTATTTAAGCAAGATTAGATGCAGCTTTGTGAAAACTGATAAATGAACTTGGCCAGGATGGATGTGAGCCACGGAAAGTCGAGTGCCTGGTCCAGCAATGAGCACATGCAAAGAAAATGTGTAGCAGAGATGGAAAGAGAACCCAGGTCTGTGGAGTCCTGCTGGTTTCACAGCCCAGCCACTTCTCTACCTACTCAGCTGTCCACTGGCTTGAAAACATAGGCAAGTGGCAGTAGGCCATTCTTGCTGTGTGTTGTAACAGCCTCATGGATTCCATCCCTTATTTCCCCAGGGGTTTTCCTTATCCCAGCTGAGAGCATGGTGGAGGGAACACCAGTCACTGATTCAGTTTCTTGCAAATAGCAAGAACCCTGAAATCACAATTAAATTAGACTAAAGTTTAGAAGACCCTTATGTCCCATCCTGATCTCCTTTACCTCAGCCTCAAGCCAAGGGGGAGCAAAAAATATTATATTTGCATTCTGGTCAGGTGAAAGAAAAATAGTCCGGAAAACCCATCCTAAAAATTCAGCATTATGCATATGGCATAATGACAGAGGAGGAAAATGCAAAGAACACTGATGACATTTTTTTAACCTTTGCCTCATGGCAAGAGGGGGCATTAAAGATTCCCTGTAAAGAGACATCAAAGGGAAGAACATGGTGACCTCAATGAAATAGCAAATTACACCATAAATCTCAGGAAGACAACTGCTGTGGGTTTTCCGAAAGAAGTTTCCCTGTAAGAGCACTAGACGAGGGAATCTAAGGTTAGCCATCAGAGCTGGGTGTTTCAGCACCAGTTCAAGAGGTGAGTCAGGTGAGCACTTACAGAGGGCAAACAGCTCTAATAAGCCACTGTGCTAATGAGGAGAAAGCTCATTTCATCCATCATTAAATATCCATTAAGGACTTTAATTCTTGCCAGCTCGCTTGCGTGAAGCAGAGTCAGCAGAGAGCTATGTTTATTAAACCTCGCTATTCATTTTGCCCAAAATGGCCTTGTACCCTAATGGGGAAGACAAAAGCCAGTGATTCAAGAGATGAATGCTGTGAAAAATGTTCCCAACCATTTCCCTACTAATAGCATACATGTAAATGACTGGTTGCATTAAGGAAACAAAATGCTTCTCAGGCTGTTCTGAAAAAGAGTGAATCCAGGCTGCATCAAAAGGAGCACGACCAGCAGGTCAAAGGAAGTGATCCTACCGCTCTGCTCTCATAAGACCTCACTTGGAGTATTGTGTGCAGTTGTGGTGTCCTCAGCATAAAAAGGACATGGAAGTGTTGGGAGCAAGTCCAGAGGAGGCCAGGAGGATGATCAGGAGCTGGAGCACCTCCGATATGAAGATAGGCTGAGAATGCTGGGGCTGTTCAGCCTGGAGAAGAGAAGGCTGCGTGGAGACCTCAGAGCAGCCTTCCAGTATCTGAAGGGGGCCT
>JANHGB010038638.1:3151-28684 GCA_026283785.1 Coracopsis vasa
GGGTGCTGAGGCGCTGGCACAGGGTGCCCAGAGAAGCTGTGGCTGCCCCATCCCTGGCAGTGTTCAAGGCCAGGTGGGACACAGGGGCTTGGAGCAACCTGCTCTAGTGGAAGGTGTCCCTGCCCATGGCAGGGGGTTGGAAGTGGGTGAGCTTTAAGGTCTCTTCCAACAGAAACCAGTCTGTGACTCTACGGGTCTGCATCTCCGGTCAGCTGAACAGAAGCTGTGAGGCCGGCACTTGCTATAGCAAAGCTTGAAACTACATCTCAGTGGTTCCCCCCTCACCGTTTTTCAACAGCAGCAAAAAAATAAGAACTAGGACAATTGTTCACTTCCTGTGTTTGGCTACTGAACATAACACTGCACGTAAAAGCTCAGCAGAAATAAAGGTGCAAAACCTCAGTTCATAGAAGCTAAAGAGGGGAAGGTTGTCTCTCACTGATGGTAGCCTCCTTTGTGCTCATTTTTTCAGTACTGTCTGTTTACATGGTTTATTCTAGCTGCAAAGAGCAGCCAAGCATCATCCAGCGGCTGCAGCTTCCAGGCACCCTGGTGCACGCTACGCATGTGTAAATGAAGACGCCGTTACTGAAGTTAATGGGTTACAACAGTGTAAAGCAGCAGCAGCAGCAGCCAGACTCTGTGGCTGTCCTAGGCTGAATGTTATGCTTGAAAATTAGATTCATAAAATTATCTTCAAATAGAGTCTTAGGCAGTTTTTAATTGCTCACTGCAGACATCCCTACCACTCTGGGGGGTTGTTCAAAGTGCCTGCAGCATCCTTGAAGGGCTGCAGGGCCTTGCTCTATGTAAGCACGGTCAGAAACAGAGGTTACAAAGCACCAGATACCAAATCCAAGCGAACGTGCAGCCAAGCTGGACAGGAGCCTCCCATGCTGAATTTGTCATAGCGGTGATATGTTGGGCTTCCAGCAGGGATGAGGAGGGAAATCTTCATAGCCCCACGTTTTTATAAACAAAGAATAAAACACAACCCCACAGAACATGCAGATGTGTGTGAAACGCGGACAGTTTGGCTATCCTGAGAAGTATTAGCATATAAATAAGGTTGGTGGGGGCAGATGCAGTGTATAATAGCTTTTATTAAAACCATGCTCTTATGAAAAGCCTACAGATTCTTAATAATTAATTTTGAAAACTACCATCATTTTTAAGGGAAGTTCCACTTTGAGAGTAGATTTTCATACCTGTGCCAGACAGAAGCTGTCCAAGAGATGGGGAGAAGAAAGAAGAAAGGATATTCAAGAAAAGATCACAGAGGAAAAGCTCTTTAAGAGTCTCATCAAGATCAGGACAAATATTGGCATCAAATATTTATTGGACACTCACTCAATCAAGGCCCATGAGCTTCCTTTTAAGTATTCATTCTCCTTTCTATTCACTTCTTGCAAATATTCACTGCATGAACAAGGTTTAGCATGACTGGATCTTTGTGTAGTACATTTATACTAGATGCAAGCAGGAAGGGTTTGTATTTGGGGAGAATCTGACAATGGGAGTTCTGCTGTGTGCTTCAGAAACACTGAGATTTTAGCCCAGATGTCTTCTCACTGATTTCAAAGCAAGAACAATCAATTCTACTGGCAATAGGAATGGAAACTCATTCATAATCTGCCTTAGAATGAGGGAGCTTTGGATAAAAATCCATTTCCCAAGTTACACTGAATAACTCAGGAACTTTAAATCAGTGCCACTTAGAAGAAGAATTCTATGCAGCGGCTACTTGCTTGGACAAAGTTAACAGGAGACCGCAAAAAAACAAGGAAGGCAATAGCAGCCTTCCAGTATCTGAAGGGGGCCTATAAGGATGCTGGGGAGGGACTCTTCATTAGGAACTGTAGTGATAGGACAAGGGGTAACGGGTTTAAACTTAAATAGGGGAAGTTCAGGTGAAATATAAGGAGGAAGTTCTTTATTATGAGGGTGGTGAGGCACTGGAACAGGTTGCCCAAAGAAGTTGTGAATGCACCATCCCTGGTGGTGTTCATGGCCAGGTTGGACAGAGCCTTGGGTGACATGGTCTAGTGTGCGGCATCCATGCCCATGGCAGTGGGGGTTGGAACTAGATGATCTTAAGGTCCTTTCGAACTCTAACTATTCTATGATTCAAGAAAATAAAGACATCCCCTAACCCAGTCCAAAATCTCATCATGTCAGGAAATCTCAGAAGACACTCAGATGTCATTAAGAGTGAGACGGCTTGCTGGAATCTACAGATCATGTTCTCTCAGACATGGTTTTTATTCTTGTTCATGTGATTCTAGAAGGGAAGTGTAATATCTACCTATGATTATTCTCACATTGCCCAGAGACACTATTTCAGTGAGCACAATATTGGAGACATTCTTTACATACTACTGAGAGAGCAAACTTTCATTAGTTCAGTCTTATTTCCCTCTGGGTTGCCCTCACTCTGCATCCTTCTCTCCGCTCCGTGAGATTTAATATTCCAGCTTTTGCAACAATGTCTAGAATTACATGACGATGACCCCACGCTCTTACAGTAACCTGGTTCATTCTTTTCTGTCTTCTCCTGCTCCTCTGAGCTGATATTTGTCTCTAGAGGAAATGAAACTTGAACATTAACTTTCCTGAAGGCAAGTGCTTTTTTATACATTTTTAAACTGATCACAAGGGTTGTTTTATTACTTACACATTCCAAGAATGTAATCTCTATCTGCCTTTGAGAGTCATAGCTACTGTTTCAAAGAGAAAATCAAATATTTTCAGAGACACCAGTGCTACCCCTTCTCTCTCCCCAGTCTTCCTGCTGTCAAGGAGAAGACACAGGCAGGTACTCCAAGCAGTTCAAAATCAATGGAACTTGGGTTCTTGGATCAGTTGTATGCTTACAGAAAGTCAGATCTGAGATAGCCTACAAGAATGGAGACAACCGTGTCAATGGTCATGGCCCTCAACCTGGAAGTTTAAAACTCCAGGACTCCATAGTTTTCTATGGAGCATAGATGCTCTTCATTCAGATGTAGCTTCTACCTTACCACTTCCCTCTCCAAATCTTTAACATGCCTATGGCACAACTGGAGTCTTCAGAGATGTCCTGTGAAGTATTAACCACCGGATTAAGCTCTTGAGCTATAAAATACTTAATAAATTGTATGATATGATGATATGATATGATTGATATGATATGATATGATATGATATGATTAAAAAAATATGGTTAAGCACCAATTCTAGGCCATTTACCACACTGCTGTGAGGACATCCAGATACACAGGTGTCCCAATCTTCTACACCTTGGTACAGACCAACGACCAACCATTGCTCCTGCCTGTGAGCTCTCAGGACAGACAAGATATAGACACTTGTCCTTGGCCTCTGAGAGCTAGAAACCCCAGCCAAACTGTGAGTGCCAACTTGCTGGACTCCAACCATACCTTGTTCACTTCCAGAATACTATCTTCATGGGAGACTGCCTGATTGCAGCTTGACTCTTTAGAAGGCATAAACCCACAAAAATTTAATCAGGCCTTGCACAGACTGTACTGGCCTTTGGTTTTTATTGTTTCTTCATTAATTTTCCTTACCAGTGGCTAGTGACCATTCTCAATCATGAGCCCATCCCTCAACCAGCTTTGTAATACACTTTCTTCTCTCTTGCTACGATGTATGCATCATTTGCCTCTTACCTGATTACCTCTCTGCCAACCTTGATTTCACAAGGTTGCACCCCACATTGGGCTGCCAGCAAAAAAACACCTTTCTACATACTGACTGCCTCTGCTGATTATCTAGAATTGTGTCCTATTGTAGTTAATGGAAAAACTCACTCAAGTACAAGACAGCCAGCCTAAGGGAGGGTTGCACCTGTTTAAAAAAAGAACAGGTGAGCTTTGTTGAGAAAAGACAAAAAAAAACCAAAACACAAAACCAAACATGGGAATACTATTACTGTAATGCTTTGTATCCTGTATAATGCTTGTAAAATGCCTGAAGACTTCCAGAGTCTTTGCAATTATTGGAGAAGACAATAAGAAATAAAAATGGGTTGCTTAGAAAGAACAATGTTTTCTTTACCTTTATAAATCAACCTTCTGTGTCTTTTGACACCTGAAAGCATAATTTGCTTGGTTCCACACATTGCAATATTTCATGCTTCTTATTAAGCTTTGATCTGCATGAAAACACTACATAAGCAAGCTAAGAAGATAAATATAGTTAACAATCAGTAGTATTATATTATTTTCTATTATTTAAATTTGAAGGATTGACAAAATATAAGAACAGTTTTTAAATATTGTATAAGCATTAATATAACCAAAACACATGGTACAAGAAGTTATTATCCATGCATAACTAGGAAACACAACAAAATATGTTCTGCTGTTTAGACAGATAGCATGAAGTTCAATTGACTTAACTTTAGCCAATCAGAAATTAGCTATCTTGTCTAGAATAGTAGTCAAATCACGGGAAAAAAAAAATAAAAATAAAAAGAAGGGCACCTCCTGGGCAATTCACCCACTCTGTCATGAGGCACATGTCTGAGGTACATAGGATACAAAAGGTGATGACCTTTTGGAGAATGTTCTTTCTCTCAGTGCCTTTCCTGCTGGTAAGAAGGAGCCCAGGCAACAAGCTTAAGTCAGATACTGACCTTTTAGATTAGCTAGCACTAGGTGAAATTAATCGCCCCTCCACAAGGTCTTCCCTTTCCCAGGGTTTTCACGTTGTTCCATGTGATTGATTGTCATTGTGCTTGTAAGTACAATATGAGGGCCAAATGGAAACATCTATTTATGTGCTATTCCTCACAGAGATTGACTTGGATTTCCATCAAAGTCAGTGGAAGGAGAACATGGAATCTGAAATCATACTGACTGTAGTTCTATTCACTGCTCTGCTGCCCCAAGGGCAACAGCCTCAGGCTCTGAACCTTACCACTATACATCCATCACAGTTCACATCCATTGTCTTCCACAACTAACAAAATAGCTGTCAGGATCTTTAACTCCAGGTTATGAACATTGCCTCAATAGTGGCAAAATAAAAATATTCTAAAATCCACACCCTTATTGATCCTTTTAGGTATTGTGAGCAGTAATGACTTTTGTTTGTTGCAAGTGCTTCTTTGATCACTTCAGAAGAAAATACAGTTCACTTAAATATGGAGAAGTAAGTTCCCTTTACTTGAGAAAAACTGCCCCTGTGTATCTCTTCACTGTGAGGGTGTGAGGCACTAATGAGAGATGACAAATAGGTTACACTTTTAAAGGACTGGCTGTAAAAATGAGTAATGTAAACCTGATGCCAAAAAAAAAAAAAAAAAAAAAAGAAAAAGTAGTACAGCACATGATTTTGTCTAGAGCAAAAATTAAATACACAAAATATTGTGGTGATATGGTGGAGAATCAGTTCCTTCTACCTCGTTTATTGACTGATACTCTATCATACAGAAAAGAACTAGCAAGAACTTAAAAAAAACCCAGAAAATGTAAAAAGGTAAGCCATTCATGGATATGGCATACACAAATGTATCCCAACACCATTTGTATTTCATCATTTATGAAGAAATATGTATGAAGAAATATGTATGAAGAAATATGTATGAAGATAGGCTGAGAAAGCTGGCGCTGTTCAGCCTGGAGAAGAGAAGGCTGTGTGAAGACCTCATAGCAGCCTTCCAGTATCTGAAGGGGGCCTATAAGGATGTTGGAGAGGGGGTCTTCATTAGGGATTGTAGTGATAGGAGAAGGGGTAACGGGTTAAAACTTAAACAGGGGAAGCTTAGATTGGATATAAGGAGGAAGTTCTTTGCTATGAGGGTGGTGAGGCACTGGAATGGGTTGCCCAGGGAAGTTGTGAATTCTATCCCTGGCAGTATTCAGGGCCTGGTTGGACAGAGCTTTGGGTGACATGGTTTAGTGTGAGGTGTCCCTGGTCATGGCAGGGGGGTTGGAACTAGATGATCTTAAGGTCCTTTCCATCCCTAACTATTCTATGATTCTATGATTCTAGTACTACTAGAATTTGTGTTGAAATGCACCTTTCTAAAAGTCAGTGTTCAGGTCATACTTTATTGTTGGGTTGTTATTTTAATATATTATATAATTATGTAGGAAATAGCTCTTGAAAAGTTCCTAGCAATTATTTGATGCCTTGAACACTCACATACACTGCTGGCAAAATGCTGTATTTTTAACATACTGTTATCTCAGGTCCTTAAATTCTGATCATTCTTTAAGTGTATTACATTTTTTTAGGGAAGAAAAAGAAACAAAAATACAAAGAAAGAAACCCCACATAAAGCAGTGAGATCAATGGAAAACAGGATTAAAATGGCTAAATATTTCAAAGTAACACCCAAAATTCAGATGATATTAATTCAGCTAATTGTTTTTGTTAGTTGATAAGATTATTTATCTTCTGGACTAACACTTTTGACAGAACCAAGCCAGATACAAATTTTTCTTTGAAGCTGGCAAAGTATTTTGTTATTTCTCCGTATTTTCTGTTCAGTTTCTTTTTGAACTTGTTATTCATTTATTTTCTTTTACAGTCAGTTTTTACCTTACTACAATATGATTCTTCCCCTTCTTAGCCTACATTGAATTCTCCTTTCTCACCGAGAAACTGAAGCACTGAGGCTTCCTCCTCATTTTTTTCTCATTTTTCATTTAAAAGCTGGTTTTCTGTTTGCACCTAAGATTGAAGAACTACCTACTCATCTGTCAGTTCTGGCTCCACCACTGTAACTTATCTGCAGTAACAGTTTATGGAGTCTTTATCCATGTTTTTTACCTCTCTTTGATCCTTGTGTATCATTCTCCCTTTGTTACCTGTGTGAGCTTCTGCTGTTCCCTGTTCAGTGCTATCTCTCAATGAGGCCTCTCTGTACAGATTTCTTTTGATATTTTACTTCATAAAAACCTATTGTAAAAAATAAATTGAGCTGTATTATATTGTTGAGCCAGAGTCGTTCACAGGGTTATTTTGCCCATTTCAGGAGCACTTATGTACTTTGTAGCCTTAGCTTCTGTATCTCCAACTAAGCAGGTATTCTCAGTACTTAATGTATTACTAGAATATGAAAATGCACAATCAAACTCAGCGTTTTTGAGCTGCATGACCTGCTTTTTCTTTCTTTCACTCAAATAAGTTTCTTAAGCCAAGAAGTAAGTGGAGGCCAGAAGCAGAAGTAGGAATTCACTCTAAAAGTAAATCCTAGCTAGGATGACTTTATAGGGTAGGAATCATGGAGCTGTTCAGGCTGGAGAAGAGAAGGGTGCATGAAGACCTCATAACAGCCTTCCAATAACTGAAGAGGGCATACACAGATGACAGCGAGGTACTCTTCATCAGGGACTGTAGCAATAGGATAAGGAGTAATGGGTTTAAACTGAAACAGGGGAAGTTCAGGTTAAATATAAGTAAGAAATTCTTTACTGTGAGCCTGGTGAGGCACTAGAATGGGTTGCCCAAAGAAGTGGTAAATGCTCCTTCCCTGGCAGTGTTCAAGGCTAGGCTAGATGTAGTCTTGGGTGACACGGTTTAGTGCAAGTGCCCATGGCAGGGGATTTGGAACAAGATGATCTTAAGGTGCTTTCCAAACCTAACTATTCTATGATTCTATGGTGAGTGGTGAGAGAACAGAAGAGTTTGATGTTTAAAATATAAGACTTGATTTTCCCTCAATGATTAAGAAAGAAGGAAGCTAGACAGCAGTCAGACCTGCATTGGAAAGGAGCACCATTTGTGCTGAGCCAGGAGCCTTCCAGCCCACAGGAGAAATCCACAGGATGAATTGTCTCTATGCACAGTTCTGTAGAGCAGGGCTGTTGAAACCTGAAGGCTGGTCCTTTGCATATTTCGACTTTCACCTCAACTTTAAAAGTCAGACTTAGCTAAAATCTGTAGATATATCCAGTTTAGCTCAATTAAAGTTATTCAGAAATATTACTTCTTTATGGATTTTGGGCTTTTTCAACTGAAATCTGTAGGAATTGCAGAAATTCAATACAAGAGCCCCATTTCTGGTAGAAAGCAGAGCACTCTGTTAAGTACTGTCCCATTTGTTTTAAAAGAATATTAAAACCAACAAAGGCTGGTGTTGGTGCTTTGACATTAGTGTGGTGTGTTACATGGTCAAAGTATTTTCTGCAGAACAAAGGAGGTAGAGAATGGATTAAGAAAATTATAGATTTTATTGTTATCAGACCTTGATGATGAAGTGGCATAGTACATGTTAACAAAAGAAATTTTGCAGTCACAAAGGGAGCTAAGTTTAGGGAAGGCAGAATTAGTCTGAGAAGATTTCAAATATCCATAAAGAACCATATTGACAAGCAGGAGACAGAAAGCTTGGGAGTTGAACTAAAAGAAACACGAGACACGAGGCCTTTGCAAATACCAAACTTATCCACAGCTGATGCATATTTGAAGAGCTCATAGCTCCAGGATTTCTATGCTTCTTCTGAATAAGAATTTGTAAAGGTAAGATGTTAATTTCATGAATAAATTTTCTGAATAAAGAAACAAAATAACAAGGTCATGCTTAAAAAAGCCAAAACCAACCTGCAAAACAACCAACACTAAACTAAATGAAACTTGAAAATATATTATAGGTAAAATTTACTTTCTACAACTAATTTCATATCATCATCTGTATTAATTTTCTTAAAAAGAAGCAACTATATAACAACCAGTGTTTGACCTTGGAAACTTCCCTATAAAAATTAGAGACTTATGGTGATTATTTGACAAAATATGACAGGGACTACTTCTGTCATCACCATTTCAGTAAATTTTATTACTATTCATATTAATAACTTCTATATGTCTAATGTAAATTCAGGTAGCAACTCAAGGAGAAGAGCAAGAAAAACAAGCATGGACTGCATTTCTAATCCATGGGAAATAATATAACTTCAGGAATTAATATATTTATGACAGGAGTGGGGGAGTTTCCTCTAGGAAGTAATATTTTAAGAAAATCCCAGAACAGGAAATAGGAGACCTCTTCATCAAGAAAGGTATATTTTTTTGTGAAACTAATGTATAAGACATTGGGTACTTCTTTCAAATTTCATTCCTTCACAGTGGCCCACAGAAATCTGTAGTGAATAAATAGCATTTCAAAGTCCACTGAAATGAGTGGATACTTTTCAAGACACTTCTTGGCCTTGAACCTGCCTACCTGCATGCCTGCTTTGTAGACATTTCCTTTCCTTTCCTTCATCAGGCTTGAGAGCGTTCATTCTCTGGATCCTACACGGCCAAGTGAATAACTTCAAAGCATATAAGCATATGAATATGTATGAGTTCTCAAATATGTCCTGATTTACTAAAACAGATTGTTTAAATTGGCCCCTAAAATAAATTCTTACAAAAGAAATTACAGAAATAGGTTTCTATGGATATATCACTGCTTTAAAACTAATTTCTTCTACATAATTTCCCTTCTGTCAGGAGTCTGAGACTTTTTGATTTTAATTCATTACAAGCCATCTGAAGCTGGGAAGTCCATAAAGTTTCAGTAGTAACTGAAAGGTCAAAGACTTAATTCACTAGTTTGTATAATCCAGAACTCATATCCTGCAGACAGTAATGGTCTTAAATTATTCAGATCTATGAAGTCCATGGATTTTACATATATATATAATAAATAAGTATCATTTCCTTAATTAATGAAAAATGAGCTTTGATTGATCCATGGTGACTTAAAAGTAGTTGCACATTAGATAGGATCCTAAACAAAAGTGGAAAATGAAAAGGAACAAGAAACCAAGATGTGGTAACACTAATGTTTTCCATGTTAAGGGAGGATGTGATATATGTTATTAATTTATAAGAGTTTATCTTTAAAAAGTTCCTCAAACTGAGATGTTAAACTCCATAAAAGCCACATAGATTTAACAGTAACAGAAGACAGGACGCTGAATTTTGCTATCTAGTAGAAGCAACAGGACTGGAGTCAATTATGGCTGTTCCCAGTCCACAGATTTTGCAGTAACGCTGCTCAAGTAACAAAATATGGAAGAGCAAGACTGAAGGAGAAGTTGCTTGAAGAATCTGCAGGTTTGAATCACATATTTTTGTCATGGGCAACATGATTTACTTAGGGGCACTACACCCTTTTGGATTAAGTGTGGCATAGGCAACAGCTATGCTGTCTGGTGCAAAGATGGATGTGACAAAATGAATTAATAAAAAATAATAATATATTAGCTTAGTTCAGACAATTCCCTGACTTTCAGCTTCTCGATCACAAACTGAAAATCTTTTATGTTGAATTGAGATCACCCACTAATTCTGAGAACAACAGTTTTCTTTTTGTTTACTTAAATTTGCTCTCCTTCTCCACAGTTTGTGCTTTATGCAACCTTTAACAGTTGTGCAGATTAAAGTAATAAACCAGGCCTGCTGCACTGCAACTTTCCTAAATAACATTGGTAGATATTATAAATACCATAAACATTCTTTGGAAAATTTGCACTTATAAATGAATAGGTACATTTTAATCATTGAATTTGCCTATAACTTCTATGTCTTAGAGAATCAATTTTATATAACTTAATTCCCTAGATTAATGAATTCTGTAGTTCTTTTCAATCAGATTTCTGAGTGGATCGGTTGTTTATTTTAATCCAGCAAGTGAGAAAAGAACAGCCCAGATGGGAATTGCCACTGCAGCTTTATTGTATTTTATGTTGCTTTATTTAATGCTTTTCTTGCATTTTAATTCTAGTGCCAGCTTTCAACAGGATGTTGAACCTGAAAGTTTCCACTGTACATTCAATTTAAAGAGCACACTGAGACCTATATTTCTCCCTGGGTGGAATTTCACTGCGCATCATGCTTTCAGATTTCAATTTTGTGCCATGCTAGCTATCTCCTGTTACTCCAGGTATTTTGAGTCCTTTTAGAGATTAT
This sequence comes from Coracopsis vasa, assembly GCA_026283785.1. NCBI lineage: Eukaryota > Metazoa > Chordata > Aves > Psittaciformes > Psittacidae > Coracopsis > Coracopsis vasa. The sequence continues at coordinate 14,066 of JANHGB010038638.1, forward strand.
TGTCTAGGACTTGCTAGTAGTGGAAAAAATGGCAAGAGAACAACAAGATGTGGAAAACTATTCAGAAAGATAAAAAGATGGCTAACAAAAGTGAAAGAAAACAGGGAACTGTTAGATATGTCACTATTTTTTTGTGATGTTAGGTAAGTTTTGCTTTGTCTAGGAAGCTCTCATAAGCTGTGAGATAACATAGGTAGCAGGCTTAATGATAGGTTTCCTCTCATCTTCCTTCTCCAACCTCTACTACTGTTCAGCACGTTTTGATTTTTTTAGAGGTCTGTTATGAATTTTTTTTTTTATTGGAAGATATCTTATAATTCAAGACTTTTGACATAAAACTAGGTTTTATGTAGTTTTTTTTTGCTTTCTGTATTGCATATGCTACAGCCCATGTAGCCTGCAAAAATAAGTGTTAATTTGAAAAAACATATTTGTCCTCTGGACACTCAGAATTAAAAGGCCACTCTGAAAATTAGTGTCTTGATCACAGAAATCTATTTAACTGCCTCCACAAAAGACATCATATGTCAGTGTAATGAATGGAAGGATATTTTCCTGTGCAGGGTATTTGCAAAATAGAGAGATATTCTCAATTACTTGGGTAGAAACTTCACTCAGTAGTGCATCACAATTTCACTACGGCTTTGTTTAAAAAAACCCCACCGAGATAAAAATATTTAGATAACTGGTTGAAAATCCATGTAGACATAAATGCAAAATTGCGATTTGCTTGAAAAATATATATTTTACCTTGAGGAAATGGTTGAACTCTAGGTGGTTTTGAAGTTCAAAAATTCCAAGATGATCAAATTCTCTGAAATGCTTCAAAGGAATATCTATCTGTGTTAAAGAAAATGAAAAGGAAAAAAAAATTCATCTCATAAAAATCCAATTGGTTCATATAAGCAGGAAAAGATGGCATTTTTAGCTGTGGATCACACCGCTTGATTTCTTCTTCAAATATTGATATCTAATAGCAAGCAGGATCTGTGAAACGGCAATCTTAAGGTAAAATATGATCTATTATCAGGATTCTTGCAATATAGTCTATTTGGATTTACAATGTCATCTTTGTGGAAACAACAACTTGCTTAGTATAGAGGCCACGTAATTCATGTGCAATGAAAGCACTTCACCTTGAAGAGCATTTCCTCTACTGGATCTCAGTAAAATATTTTTCTGTGTTATAAATTCAGTTATTTTTGTGCTAAATGTTAAACGAATTGTGAAAAGTTCCCTTTTTACCTCCTCAGGCGCTTACCTTGCTCTTCTGCAAACTTCGTGAAGGATAGTTTACAGCTTAGTTTAACATAAGGTTTTTTTGGTAGCACCACTACTTTAGGCTGTTTTTTCCCTCTCTTCTGACACTAGCCACTTTTGCAGGGCCTGTCGAGTCCCTTTTGGGTTTTGTTGTTTGAAGAGAGAAATCATATGCTATAAATTGAACAAACTAAAAAAAAAAATAATAATAACAATTTTGTCAGGTCATTTACTACTTGTACAACAGAGGTTTGAAAGGAGAAAATGCTTGCTAAGTTAGGAGAGTGACTGGGACGCTTATGCTTACATCAGGTTATGACTTAGTGAAAACGGTACTGTTTCTTTTCAAGGCTGAAGTTAACCTCTTCATGTCACAGGGGTTTTCTTGTGTAGAGTTCAGTTTATTGAGCATCTTGATACAATATCTAAGAACTACTTACAACCTCACTACATCTAAATCCAAATGCTTGCTCCTCTTTGAAATGCTTAGACAACACCCCCAAAACAGTGGAGTTTTTTTCTGTGTAGGAAGCCGATGAATAAAAAGCAATTGCAACCTACAAGAGGAAGACATTATGATTATTTTTGTTTTCTTAATCATAGATTTAGAAACAGGAGAGTTAAAATGCATTACAAATATTGGAAAACAAAATATAAAGGTATATATATATAGTTACTGCATTCTAAGAAGTATTTCAGAAGTTCAAAGCGTAAAAATCTTTCCAGCATTAAAAACGGTGGGGTTTTTTTAACACACGCTTTGCGTCACTGCTCTACTATTGGTGTACAGCCAGGTTTTGGCCTTGTAAATGATGAAAACCAATCCCAAATTATGTTTGCATATTAAGAAGCTTATGTGTGATTTAATGAGCATGCTATCAAATTGTTTCTTTTTTTAATATATGTAGTCTATTTTCAAAATAAATGGTAAATAGTGGTATAAGTACAGACCTTTATGCAAATATCTAATCTAGCTACCTAATGGAGATGTCATGAAGATCTAAAGCAATTACTCTTGAAGTATGTCCTCTAAAAATCTTTAAGACATTGTGATTTCAGTACAAGATACTGAAATGAAAATTCTTTTTTTTTTTCAAAAACAAGAAAAAGTTTTCCATGATATTTTATGAATATTTTTCACAAATATGTTGGTGTTTAAAGTAAAAACAGAGATTTTTTTGTGTGTGAAAACCATGCGGTTGAGCAATTAAGTATTTCAAAACTTAAAAAACTTTGGGTTTTTTTTAATTAATTTCCTCCCTTGAGAGAGCTGTGTGAATATGCAAGTTGTTTTTTTTTTTTTTTCACTGATTTTAAACTGATTTTGTACCAATTTTTCTCTGTTAACTTCATGAAGCAATATAGTGCAAGAACGAACAGGCTGTGGCTAATAAACCTTCCATGATTTGTCAGCAGTGCAGCTGCAGCCTACACGCCTGAGCTTCGTGGTGTGACTGGCAGCAGGGCTGGGCTGGCTCAGCATCCTCCTGTTATCTACTTCCCCCATATGCAGGAGACGGCAAGATATCAGCGGCTGCTGAGGCTGTCACCTATGGTTCTCCCTTGCATGAAGCAATCGATGTGTCTGACGGGCAAATAACTTACATTGTCTTTTACACAGATGAACTTGCTGCCACTTGACAGAGTTCCAACCTTTTATACCTATTAAGGAAGGAAACAATAATGCTGTCTTCTTCTCCCCAGGGTTTTCTGTATGCTACCTCTGACTGTGTTCTAAATGAATCAAGAAATCAATTTGCAGCCTCTCTGCCTCAGTTAAATCAAACTTATTCACAGTTTCTGCTGAGTAAAAAACATTCAGTGCTTCTCCACAGTTACCCACTGACACTTTGACGAAGATATATCAGAGCCTTGGACAAAGTTGCATTGTCCGAAATGTTTGATTTTTCCAACATACATTTTTTTAGCTTTTTTTTGTTACCTTTTCACTATTTTGCTACATTACCTTCATTAGTATTATGTGTATGAATTAATTTTACTCCTAGACTTATTGACTGTTAAATACAGTTGCTAAAGCAAGTAGAAAAAATTATTTTATTACCAGAAGGACAGAATATAATGTTGAATAAATTTCCTTTTTATTAAAAAATTGTGACTACAGGGTGAAATATTAGAATGTTTATTGTGGACATATAGATATTATAGGCCTGCTAATAACCTAATAATAAAGCCTGAGACTCCCAAGTTTTCTTAATACTGCATTTATTAATTCTGCATTTATTAATTTTAAGCACCTGAAAGTTTAAAATCTAGTATAACGTGTCTATGCAAGCTCCTTCAATAGTCAATGGAAAAAGAAAGGCATCTGTATTTTACTGTATTGCAAGAAAAGTAACTAACATATGAAGTCTAAATCACCCTCTTTCTGTTTAGAGGGTCTTGACAATTAACCTAATCAAATAGGTTACTCAAGAGAGAGCTACAGATGAACTGCATTCTTAATCTTACGGCCATCCCTACAGAAATACTTTAATTTTCATCAAACTCTTTCACTTCTGAGTTCATATTACTATTACTGAAATTCAAGGTACATCTGCTTAAATATGTCAGTATAAATTTATGTTTAGAAGCATAACTCACGTTTGCTCTATTAGATATTTTTTTGCATTTTAGGTAGAGATAAATGATTACAGTGAAGGAAAATAGACCAAATCAAAAAATGATTCATATATTAACTGGTTTAAAATAATGTTTGAAATTCTTCTAAAACACACTATTTATCTTTTTGGTACAAGATACTTGGAGTTATCATATAAGCACCTTTTTAGAACCCATTTGTCTATGGATTGGACCAGGGGAATAATGTTATCCAAAAGAGCTGACATTTTTTCATGTTTTTCAGTATATTAAAAAGCATTCCAATCTTCAGGAAACTTTTTCTCACACATTTTAATCCCTGTTTAACACAGTTGATTACTAGAACGCTTTTTCTCCATAAGATTACTATGATTTATGATCAATATGATCGTAATGTCATACTAGAATGATATCACACTGTCATATAGAAATCATAAATACTATGTCATAGTATGGAAAGAAAATAAACATGTTTCTTTTGGACATTAAAAAACATCAAACCAAACCTAAGTTTTCTTTATTTCCTCACTTTACAGTTTTCTGTGATTTCGACACATATACATCAAAATGCTCACTTTTTTAATTCATTACAGGTGAATACAAATTCAGATTTTTACTGATGTCAATTGATTCTCCAAGAGGCTCTTCTGCATGAGCCTGTGGGTTCCTCTTACTTTCCTGGTTTATGTATAGTGAGCATTGCTCCAACATACCCCTACTTAAAAAAAGAAACTCTACACAAAACAACTACAAATTCCTAGAAATTTGAAGTTGCTGTCTGCAAAAGGCCACTGAAATTGTTCCAACAGAGTTTATCTGCAAATGTCCTACTGAAATAGTATATTTTTTTACTCTCTCTGACATTTATGGTTAATAATACTCAGGAACACCGTCTATCATATTTACAATGTAACAATTTTTGCTATGCTGCCTTGTTTTCATTTCAAACAAAATGGACTGAATCAGTTTATAGTAGCTCAGATGTATGCACTATTTCTCCACTTGGAAATCAGCTATTACTCTGGAGAGCTTATCGGAAGAAAGAAAAAGAAAGAAAAAAAAGGCAAACCGCACAACAAAATCCCTAATGGACAGAAAAGCAGAAATCCATGATTCATGCCAACTTACGAGTTATTCACATCTTTGACTTATTTACATTTCCAGTTTGTATAATATATCCGGAAAATGTGATTATAAATTTTACAAATTTATATTTCAGAGTTTCTGTGAATGCTTCATGCATGTAACAAACCCATGTTTGTAGACACTACATTTGGGTGTAAGTTCTTGCTTTACATTTTCTTTTCTTCTGTGACAATAGTTTCATTTTAGGGAAATAAACAATTTTTAAAATGTAACAATTCTTAGATTTGGTTTTAAAGACTCTGTGTAACAGTAACTTTTTTTTGTTTTTTTAATGTTGAGTTGCTAAGAGCAAGTTGTTTGGATGTTGGTGGTGAAACTATTTAGCTTTGCCTATCAAGAGAGAATGCTTCAGTATATGGTCTTCAGTTAGCATCTGAGAGGAATTCAGGCTCCCATTGCATGCAGTTTGCAGGGCTGCTGTTAGCTTCTCCTACTGATGTATCTTAAGAAATCTCCTGCCTGTCCATATGTGCATGGCTGGTCCTAGCACTGCTAGGATGTGAACCCCTCTGCACAGGGCAGGAGCCCTGACACCAGAATAGCAAAACACCTTGGCTGCAGTCAGCATCCCCCCATGGTTGTGGGAGCCACCAGCAAAGGAGAAAAGCCAAGAGGGCCAAGCCACAGCCACAGCTATATCCATGGACTCGTATGGGATGCTGAAGGCATCCCAGTCAGATATTGCCTGTAGAACCAGTAAATAATGGGATTAGGGATGCTCAGGGAAAGACCCCACAGGTACATGGGGGAGGGACAGAAGAGGTATGTGCAGGAGAATCTGTTGTGTGCATGTGGGAAGACTCTGAGAGGACATCAGAGAGACCCCAGGGACTGTACATGGGGGGACTGCTGTGTTGACCTGCCGGATCTTTCTCCTGGAGGACACATTCATGTCCCCCCTCTCTCCTTCCAACCTTCTCCCCAACCCCTCCACAAGTCAGGGGAGTAAAGTCATTTGTAAAAATTTCATATAACTGTTATTAAAATGTTCAGGTAACTAAGACCATTTGGTCTCTGCACTGAGAAAGTGGTCTTAAACTGTGACAGTCTTTGAGTTTAGGCTCTGTTTTCCCATAATCTTTAGGTGGTAAAAAAATCTTTTCATAAGACGATCACTTGAAAAAATATATGAGATAAAGAATTGAGTAGAACAATATTACATGTAAGGCACCAGAAAATGGGCCTAATTTTATAACATTTGCACACTCCTGAAAACGGATATATGAAAAGCTGAGCAATCGGCACAGTTTATCTCTATGTGACATTTCCAAATGCTATTTATACACTTCCTGGGTCAGTCTTTTATGAAAATAGCTGTGTACACCAGCTATCTAATGATCTGGCATTTGAAACCAATTCAATTTATATGTTAAATTCGAGGTTAGGTAAAAACGAATACACTTACTACATTTTCTTTCTGTAAGTCTGGTTGTCATCTTAATTTGCCTGGAAACATCTTTTTATTTTCTAGGGGCACCTCATGATATATAAAGTAGCATAAATCATTCTAGCTCATTTACCATTGGGAATTACTGTTTAGGGTAAATTTTGGTGCAGTCAATATATATCACAATAATACATAAATAGAGCATCAGAATTGACCTTAATCTTCTCTGACAGCTATTTGCATCTCATGGAGAAAGACAGAGTAAAAAATCAGCTCTTTGTAGATGAACAGGGCAGTAACTGAAACTAGCACTATTTTCCAATTTGTTAGTAAATATGGGGGGGTTATAGTTTGCAGTGTACTGGTATGCATCCTTCTCTCCTTTATTCTTTCACTCTAGTGTTCTGCAGGCTCCATGAAAAGCTGAGACGCCTGGAAAGGGCATTATCAGCATGACCCATTGTTTCAGCTCATGAGCCCTAGTACAAAGGTCTCTTTGTGTTCTTCATCTGAAGGATGAAAGAGAGAATGAATTTGCACCATTTAGAGGGAAAAAAATCCTGTTTCATAGCACCTCAAATATCAACGATAAGTTAAAAGGTAAACAAAATTAGAACTACCCCTAGTCTGTGTCCATCATCACAAAAATGCATGTAAATGCATGAGCTCCCTAGGGAGCTTCTGTAGCAGTTTGTACATTCGTACTCTTCATGCCAACACGTAACGTAGAGGATGGTTTTGCATATGGGCGTGTGTGCTTGTATGACTGTATTCAGTAAATTTCAAAAAATATGCGGAGAATATTTACAGTATTTTGGATTATATAAATTCTTACATGCTGCTGTGTTAAGATTTTCTCATCTTTATTTATGAAGTCTGTTGATAGTTTTCTTGAAATTTTCAGAGGGCTTCCAAACATCCAGAAATCACAGATTAATTAACATAGAATCATAGAACTGTTTGGTTGGAAGGGACCTTAAAGCTTATCCAGTTCCAACACCCTGCCAACAAGCAGGGACACCTTCCACTAAACCAGATTGCTCCAAGCCTCATCCAACCTGGCCTTGAACACTTCCAGGGATGGGGCAGCCACAGCTTCTCTGGGCAGCCTGTTTCAGCATCTCATCACCCTCACAGTAGTTTAACAAAAATTCACATCTTGTCAGGGTTTGGTTCCTGTGTTTAGTTAACACAGGTAAAACTCCTAGAAAGTGAGCTCTGCTCACTTGTGGCGGCACCCAGGAATCCACAATCTGTTTAAAAAGCAATATAATACATAAATTCTGTTTGGGATATCTAGGTCTCATTTAAGAACTTCAAATTGTTAAAGAAACACTAAATAAATACAGCTTTCTTTGCAGGTTTTTCTGACCACTTTTTTGACATATGACAATATCCTGCTTCAATTTATCAACTTCATGAGGGAAAAATTTAACATGTTGTTATGTAAATTGTTCCACACATATTCTACATGTTCTATTCACCATTCTGAAAAGGTTACCTGCAGGGAAAGGAGTGTTTTTACCATTTGTCAAGCACTGTCTCTTTAAATCCCTTTTAATTTTTGCACTCTGTATATTTGAAGAGAACTCCTTATTTTGGCTACACCAACAGAATGCTAACAATGAAAAGCCACAAACCTTCTTCTAGCTGCATGAGAATAAGGGCCAGCCATTTAAAATATTTGTTATTATAATAACAATATTAAATATTGTTTAATACAGTTGCAGGTCTTAAACAGAATATTGTCAAGCAAAATAAAACTTCAAGAACTTCAAACTGCTATTTACCCATGTTATTTACCACTGGCTATCTTAAAGATCTTTAAAATACTGAAAAATAATTACTTTGCAGAGAGATATTTATCCTGGTTAGATCTGAGTTAGAATAAATTCACAAAAGCAATGCTCAGTCACAATGAATTCAGGTATTCTTTTGTTATTTATATTTTATAATTTACTGCGTGAGGTTATGTTTGGCTTCCAATGTGTTATAATTCTACGTAAAAAGTAAACCAGGAAAATGCTAAGTCAGATCTTATACTTCCTCTAATGTTTAGTTAGCAACTTTAAACTTGCCACAACTGTCACTCATAGTTGAAAAAAAAAAAAAAATAGTGCCGATGCAAAAAAGAGTTTGTCCTTCACAAATTTAGCACTGCATCTGAATAGGTAAACTTTAGAGTTCCCCCTGAAGATAGTCTTAGTAATCTCATTTCAGGTATTATATTTTTAGTTCCAGTACTATATTTGCAGACACAGTGTCTTTTACTGGCGTTTTACTTTTTTCTTTTTTCTTTTTTTTTTTTTTATCCAACTGAGTATACTTTACGTTTCTAATGAATGTTTCTAATTCTGTTGTCTCAAAAGGAGTTAGACTTAACAGTTAGGTCAGGGACTTGAGAATGAAGGATTTTAATTTAATATCACCTTCCATATACTACATCTTCACTGTGTTTGAGTCCCTGATAGAAAGCCTGGAAGTAATATCCATTTACAAACACTGTTAACAGTTTCAGCTTGCTAGCAACAGCAATTGCAATTCCTTTTGTGCTACAGGCAGTGAAGATGCACACAGAAGACCTGGATCTGCGTATTCTAATCACAGTTATGTTCCCAGATCTGTCCCATATGGTCTTGTTGACATTGCTCCACCTTCATCAGCTTCCTCTGTAATGGATATGTAACTTGACTACTTAGCAGGGTTTGGGATGAAACCTCCAGCAATTCTCAGGTTAGCCAAGATAGCTGAGGCTGCCATACATGCTCTCTGGCCTCTCAATTCATTCATCTTCAGAAAGAAGTATTTTGCTAGGTTAATAATATTGAGAGGATGGATAAAACAGACATTCTGTTGCACCTTTTTTCTATTAGCATCATGTAGACTAAAAAAGGCTTGCAAACATAGTTGAAATAGAAAAAAAAAACCCCAACAAAAACAGGGGACTGTGGTGTAATCCATTTCTTATGTCTGTGGCAAAAATCAAGAGTTTTTTTGACTTACAAAGTAAAATGAAAAGAATTGGTTTTACCTATTAGTGAGTATGATGCAAAGACTGCACAATGGAAATTTCACCCTAAAGAGTTATAAAGTATCAAAGGAAATAAAACTAACAGAAATAGTAAAAAGCAACAGGTATCTTAATCCAAGAGCACCATTAAAATCTGTCTGTATAGCATATCATATATTGCCTTCTTATTTCAACATAAAAATGTGCTGATATTGTCTGATGTTTGCTTCAGGTTAGTAACTGTAAAGCATTCTGAAACAGAAAGGCAGCATATTGAGTTAATTTTTAAAATATTCTACATTTTAGCATATAAAATGTACATTACAGTTTTATACATTTTAACAGTGGGTTAAAATAGTTACATTTTGGTTCTAAAAATGCATGGCTTTATGTAGCAGATTTGCAATTTTGTTCTTCAGTTTGAAGCTACTTTTCTTAGAATATTTTGTGGGAAAGTCCCTCTTTCTTCCTTCCTCCTTCACCTAAAATAATTCCAAAATGGATTTTCATTAGCTGCTAGCTCCTACACCAATGCATTTTTTAGTCTGTTAAAAGTCTGAAGTCCAGCCACAGCCCTTTATTCATTTTATGTAAGTGCTTGGTTCAACACTTCTGACAGTAAAATGCTGAACTTTGAAATGTATCACTCAAGTCCTAAAAATAATGACAACTTTTGCACCTAGTATAAATATATCCTGTTATAAATTAAAAGTAGTTTGTTTGGCGTGCTTTTGTAACCATAACTGATTCTATACTGCAATCTATTAAAATAAATATAATTATATAATCCATAAGCTAAGTAACTCCTACCAGTGTCATACCAAAAGAATTTGTTAAACTGAACAATCTGACAGGCATTCAGCATCTTAATAACCAATCAACAGCTATCAAATATCTGTGGGTTATATTCTGCTGGTTGCTTCTTGACTACAATCTAATTGGAGAGTTTGAACATGAAAAATAAATTGTAGCTATACCTTTCAATAGAAGGCTTACGAAAGAAACATGCAAATATTTTGATAATATGTACGCTGCACTTCTCTTTGAACATCTTATTTACTAACAAATTGCCATTTTACACTTGAGATCCAACAAAAGTAGAAGAATCCCTTTTTCTGATCTGAAAGAGACTGCAGTTGCTGGATGTGGGATTATAAAGAGAAATGGGAACAGAAATGTGAATTTAAGCTTAAGACTAAATTAAAAAAAAATAATTCTACAGTAGAATGGAGAGTAGCAAGGCAGAGATTATTTCTGTCTCCCTGTAAAAAAAACCTTTTCACTCTTCTTATCATCACCCTCAGAAATTGTAAGCACATTGCAATGACAATCACTTTCATGAGTGTAGACGAAATAATCGTGAGCAGCCTGTCAGAGATGGGAGTCTTGCAAAAACAGGTTGGTAATTAGCATAAAAATTTTAATGTGCAAGTTGGACAAAAACCAGGCATAGTAAGTAGTTTATCTGGGAAATCCAAAGTAGAAACTTGGATTTCCACAGCTATAGAAGTTAGTCAGTGGACTCTGAGGAAATAATAAAGGCAGATTTCTTATCCTAGAGGTTTTGAGTGGCTTCTGACTTTGTCTTTGTCTGTTGTGGGTTTCGCACTGGGGACACCCAGCTAAATGCTCTAAATTTTACTTTTGAAGATAATAAAGAAAAAAAAAAGAAAAGAGATCTTACCTGTGTAACCTCAGGGCCTTCTAGGTTTAAAGATATAGGCACTGTAAAAGTTGAATTAAATATCTGATGCAGAGAAGTAAGCAGTTCTCTTCACAGATCCTCGAAAAGCTTTAGGAGTTACAGTTTCCTGCCAGTATAAGTCACTTCTGCTTTAGTTTTGCAAACTCTCAGTATGGCACTGCTTACTGCATGCTATTTTGGGTGCCCTGAGTAAAACTATGAACACAGGCACTTTTGTGCAAAACATCATAAGGCCTCTCTGATGTTCATTCAGAGTTCAGAATTAAAATGCAGAAGGCTCTAGCAAGCAAAATACAGGCTGATTTTCTTTTTCCTAGTGGAAAAATAAAGTACTCCCTGGCAAGTAACCAAGGTGGTGGGAAGGTAATTCATTTTGTGTGAAACTACTTTGCAATTGAAAGGGATATGACCTCTGTTTAGAGATCAGTCAGGGAAACAAGTGATCAGTATAGAGTAGTCACAAAAGTTAGTCAAAGAAGAGAGTTTCTATAGTCTGTTTCTTACCCTCCAGCCTTTTTATACCCAAAATAAGTTAAGTTTCAAGAATCATAAAATCTTCACATTGAGAAAAAAACACATGGCCAAGGTATTGTTTTATGTCCTTACATGTTTTGAGAGACACTAAATAAATCCTTTTCCTTTTCTTACAGCTGTCTACAAAGGCTAATTTTTGTCTACAAGCTGGTGTTGAATATTTATAGTCAGCTGAAAAATATGATAAAAATGATCTTCATTTAAAAAAAAAGAGAAAAACACTCAAAATCTTGTGGAATGATTTTGAAAAATTTATAGGTTTTTTCATAGAAATTAATTTTTAACTTAATTTAGTAAATTTTGAACAATAATTTAAGTATTCATTGTGGTTTCCTTGTGCTTTCAAAAAGAAATACGTATCCTTTGAGAATAAAGAACTGTGAATTACAGTAACACTTCTGTTATTGCTATGGAAGACATATTTATGATGAGATAATTTAGACCTTAGTGCTACATCAATATTAGCTCCAGGCCAAGATGATTTCTGAGAATTCCTGAATAGTGAAAAAAAAAAGAAGACCCAACCATGAAATTTTGTATCCTTAATGTATCCTGTTAATGATAAAAATAAATAAATGAAACAAACAAGCAAGCAAACAGACAGAACATAAAAAAAAAAAAACTAGAACAATTTTAGATTTTTCAGTATGAGATTAATAGCTTAAGGCTGCCTTAAATATGCCTTCAGTTGACAGATTCTTTTTTAATCCCCAAATTACCTTCTTTTAAAAAGAATATTTTGACATCTCAAGAAAAGTTACCTCTCCTTTTTTTTTCCTCATATGATCTAAGAAAATTTAGCAACTGCTCCTATCTGGGAATTGAAAAAACTCTTGCCTGTACTTTTGCCATGTATTTTTAACATGTTTTTTTCCTGGAAAATAAAGAAAGTAAATTCTACCCAGCCCTGCAGATCTTTCTTAGGCATTCAGGAATCTCATGTCCAGAGCACAACTGATGGTGAGTGAGGAAATGGGATTCTTCAGCATATGTACTACTATAAGAAAACATGACTAGACGGTGTTGCCATGTCAGAGAACAGCAGCACAGTCTGTAAAAGGAACAGTTTTGATTGATATATATGTGAAGTCTGGTACCTTGGTTAACACTGAATTACTGTTTACTGTCTTTATGTCTAGATGTCGGGCAAATCAGCTGATTCCAAATATCACAGACCTTAAAGCATGAAATGAATTGGTTTGAAATAACACAGGAAAACTGTCCATCCACTATGTCCATCTTGACACAGTCAGAAGGCCTCGTGCTCTATGGAAAAGTATTTTGTATACTACTGAGCAGCTCACTATTTGTGAGATTATTCAGAATCACTTATCAGTCTTTTGAGAATGATGTCTTGATAACTTCTTGAGAATTATCTCCTCCTAACCACTTCAGTATAAATAATATAGTTTCTATATCAGACTGGAAATACAGAAATCACACAATTTATCAAGGTCTATACAGCTTCTGATTTAAGAAGTAGCTAGATTTGGTAACATTTTTTTTCTCAAATCATGTCTACACAATAATATACTGATTAAGGTTCTTTGGTAAAACCGTGTTCTTAGTAATGATGATTAAATTATTTATTAAATTAGATATCAAAACCAAGCTAACAAAGATTTCTTTCTGGTGCTCAAGCATTTTTGCCTGTGTTAGGCAAAACTTGATTACTTTGTCTTAAAGTTGATGTTAGATTTGAGTGATGGAATCAACATAAACTAAGATCACATTTTCATACCTTCTGAATTTATCATGTACTTATCATGCCTGGTTGGTTGGTTAGTTTGTTTTTTGAAGAAACAGGAATATTTTGGGAAAGCTACTGTTTTGTAAGTATGGCTGTAACCTACCTTTGGTTCATGGTCTGACATCAGCTCTGCACAGGGTGAGGTATAGCAGATGCAAAATAGAAAAATAGAAACAGGAGAAAAATTCTCTCCTAAAGTGTGTGGAAACTGAAGAAGTGTAACTGGAATTCGGTGGTAAGTTACCATTTACCACCTGGAAAACAGCTTGTTTATTGACGCTGCTTCTCACTGGCTTTCTAGCAATAGAGAAGAGGTGATGTTTCATTCACCAAGTCAGAATTAACTAGACATAGATGTGAGAAAAGGGTAAAACCATTGCTGACAGTTGGCAAAAAAGATATGCCCATTTACTGAGAATGCTGAATCTTGTCACAGGATGGAATCTAAGTAAGATGTGTCAAATGAAAGGAACAGAAAAGAGCAGATATTGAAAAAAAAGCCCACCAAACAAACAAAAAAAATTTATTTTATTTTTTCCTATTTCATTTATCTGTTGTTTAATTATTCTTCTACTAAATTTGTAGGCTGCATTTACCCAACACATCGGTTTAGAGGAAATTCAGAGATGGGATGTCAGTTCTATTCACCTGAGAGAGAATTACTTTCATAAAACACGGGGAAGGAAAAAAAAGACTTTACACCCAAGACAAAAATAGGTATTTTACTTTGAAGATATTTGTTTCTAGAAGGTGATGAATGAATAAATTGCACGTATATTAGTTTACAGAGAATACGAAGCAATGGTTTTATCTACATATATTTTTGAAATAAAATGATTATTTTTGAAAGAAAGCAGTCTAAAAAGCTTCATGTTTTGAAAAAGTTAAATGAAATTAGTCAAACGCCTGCCAAGTTTTGTGGCAAGCTGCTATATAAAAGCAACATATGTAAAGATATATCTCCTAAGTCCTGTCCTCGATTTTGCATATGAATACATTGTTGCTGTGAACTAAAACGAGGGGGAAGAGGAGCTATTCAGCTCCATATTTGGTCTCTGAATATCATGCAGGTTACGATGTTTTCACACTTCTGTAGATCATTGGCATGAAACATGAGAAGTGTGAAGTTTTATTCTTTGGTTATTTTTCTTTGATATATGGTATTTCCAACTTCCAAGTAATAGCTTATAACTTTTGCAAATATATCATAGTGAAAAATAAGGTAGGTT
>JANHGB010038639.1:586-17526 GCA_026283785.1 Coracopsis vasa
CCCCCCCCCCCCCCCCCCCCCCCCCCCCCCCCCCCCCCCCCCCCCCCCCCCCCCCCCCCCCCCCCCCCCCCCCAAAAGGACACAAATCATTTTAATACGCCTTAATGATCATCTCATGTTACTGTGGTAGGAACATCAGAGAAAATTAATCCTACCATTACGAGTAAAACGCTGCTCCGGTACGAGAGTTCTCAGCTGCATGTACCTTCCTAATAATGTGCACAATTTTATTTATTTTTACATGCAAACACCGCTAGTAATTAGCCGTGTGATTATACTTGTGCATTTCATTGGGGCTTTAACTGATGTCATTCTGCATTATTCAACCATATGAAAACAATTTTCAATTAAGATAATGGCACGCCTTGAAATTATGCAAATGCGGTCGTATTGTGCGGAATAATTATGACAAATGTAAAGCAGGTAAAAAGTTTCCTAATGCAGTTGTGTTTTACACCCCGGTGATGTCATTTCCCCTCTGGCCTAAGTTAGTCATTCATTAGCAGAGTAGCAGCAGCAGCAGCAGCAGCAACAGCAACAGCTCTGAGTGATACTTCTCTGGCAGGGAGCCTACAAAAACCGGCACTGAGAGCCAGGGCCTAGAGAGGGCAACATAACACTCCCATTAAGAAATGTCTTTTGTTTTCACTTACTCCATTAACTTGTTTATAGACATCGGAATGGTTTTTTTATTATTGATTTTTAATAGTTTGGAATGATCTGAGTTGCACTCAGGGACTCGCAGGCAGGCAGCCGAGAGACAAAAGGCTGGGTGCTGTCTGGCACTTTGCAAAGTGCTGTCTGGGTGGGGGGTAACTGGCTTCATCAGCGCACAGGGCACCCTGTTCACCTAACCGCACCGTGGGCACAGTTCCTTACGTAAATGACATCCATTTCTGCCTCCAAAGCAGCGGCACGGTCGCCTCTGGGGTCGCAAGGGCTCCTTCTGCGGGAGGAGATGCAGCTCTTTAGTCAGAGGCAGCTTATAGCCATCAGGGTAGACCTTATTTGTGGTGTGGGACTGTTGAGAGGGTAGAACTCCTTGTCTTGCGTTCAGGGAGCGGGGATGGAGTGAGCCAGTGCTTAAACATGTATTTCAAATCTGTGGTGTCCAAGGCAAAGGGTGACAGAGGCGCTCACTGTCAATAAAATTGTTAGTGAGGGGAGTGAGTGTTTGAATCACAGGCTTGTGATAGAGCCCACTGGAGATTTAGGCATAGTCGCTAGCAGCTACCTGCACTAGCAGCATGATTAATAGAAGCAGCTCACTGCCTGTTTTCTGTAATAGCAGCATTGACACTATGACAATATTCAGCTAGTGGCTGTGAGGAGCAAGGAGAAGTGACGAGATACGTAATGCTTCTGTTACTCAGAAATTTCTGATGGCGTATTTTATCTGATTGCCAAATGTTTGAGCTAATCAGCAATGAGTGTAAATATAAGTCTTTTTATAGCTACCTGAATTCATCATCCAGATTTAAATATAACCCCAACTGCTGCTAAAACCGGATGTTTTCATATGCTGTGGCCCAGACCCTGCGAAGGGTTTAAGCCCAGGGGTCCTTCTGCCAAGGCACCCCTCGTTCCGCCTCAGTCTCAGCATCCCAGTCAACATGGCAGCGAAGCTCTCCTTCGGCCCCAGGAGATTGCTTCCTGGGGCATCTCAGTGGATGGCAAACTTGGGATGGGGCTGGTCGCACACTGTCGGTACAATCGTTCCTGGCACCAATTGATGCTCATCACATTCTGGAGCAACAGGCTGGGACCAGCTCTGGCATCATGATGAGACCAGGATTCTTGCTGCACAGGAGCAGTGGAGATATTTTTGTGAGAGCAGTGATGCAGTAGGGGACACTGTTAGATGAGGTAGAAGAGTTTTTTTCTCTTTTTCAGTGAAAACTTTGTTGCTGCTTTTGTAACACAGGGGCCTGGGTGTGCTGCTTCTGACCTCGCTGTCAAGCCCAAACACTGCAGCACGTGCAGCACTGGTCAGAGGGCAGGAGCAGCCCTCTCCCCCTTCCCTCCAGCGGGGAAGAAGTGGCTGTTCCTGGGAGGGCCACCGCTGAAATGGAGAAAGTGTCTGTTTTGCTGGAGGAAGATGCTACCTTGCCCTGGTATTCTCCTCCGCTCCTGGGCCAGCGTGGTCCTCCATGTCCCCTCTCTCATGGGATGGGAAGACCTCTGTGACAGCAGGCACCTGGTGCAGGGCTTGGAGGAGGATGCTGGGATTGCTGTGAAAGTCTGGAGGGAGCGGCTGTAAGAACGTACTGTTGCTCCTGAAACAGTTTCACAGGGTTTGTGGGGAAAGGAGACCCCCAGCTTTTCTAGTACCCACCTATGAGAAGTAGATGCTGGCTGTCTGCTGGCAGAAGGCCTTTGCCCAGTCCCCTCACACAGCACCCTGGACCTGTGGCACTTGAGGGGAATGAGGTGGGCTCAGCCCCAGGCCCTGCAGCCCATGGGGTCCTGGCTGAACCCTCCTCCAGCTCATTTACTCCTCTGTGCTCCAAGGGGTAGCATGAGGCTGTGGAATGACTGACCTTTGCAGAAGCAATTCGAGAGCAAAATGCTTGTTAGTGCCTTGTATTTTCATGTTTTTAAAGGTGTTGGCGTTAATTAGACTGGGCTTAAAAATATATATCAGAGCTCACGCTCATTAAATCCAGGGATGGTATTTGATGTGATGTGTACGATTTCTAAAAACCCCCAAACAAGCAACTAATTCATTTTGCATGGTATGACGTTCCCTGTATTGCCCCAAGTTGTCGTGAATGCTGCTTCCGCTGAGGCTGGACTGTCAGTAGGGATCTGCCTTTGGTTCATTCATCCGCAGCTAAGTTTACTATGAACTCATGTTGATTTCATCTCTTCTCCCAAACTGGGTATCTGATGCAATGCTTTTCGCCTTGCAAATAATCCTTACTCATGCAAGTAATTTACATGAGTAAGCATTGCTCATACAGAGGAGAGGAGAGAGCTAGTTTCCTGTAATTATTTCCCTAGCAATGTTTTGCATTTTCAGACTAATTGGGGGGAATTAAAAAAAAAAAAAAAAAAGTCACTCCATAAATGTATGTCATTTATAATTGTAGAAGAGATTCTTGCAGAAAGTTACAGGAGGCAGCAGGTTTGGTCTCTCTTCATTTCGGGACAGCTGCTCAACAGCATCCCTTGAAAGCCCGATTCATTTCTGATGAGGCGCCCTCCGTGTGTGGGAGGTCCTACCCCCGTGCATAAAGGTAGCGCAGGCTGACCTGAGTGTGGTGTCTTACGCTACTAGAGCTTATTGCCACCCCCATTGAAAAATGTGCTACTCCCTTTGCACAGTAATAGATTTTTTTGAGAGATGTAGGAATATGTATGCTCTCATTTGAAATGAGAACGGCCCCGTTTTAGTCTCCACAGTGTGTGCCTTATGCTCATATCTGTCAACACTGGTAATGACAACATGTTTCAAACATGCAGATTATGATTATTAAAGGGTGCTTTAAAAATCATGCTAATAGCATCAATCTCCAATGTACACTTGCTCAAATTAATTCAGCTTTGGAAATCAGGCGCACTGTAATAACAGTGTTAGAGAAATGGCATTTGTCATAAAATATCATGGTTTTGGTAATTGCATATCCACTCTGTGTATTTTTATCTCTCTTTGCAACCAGTAGCATATGCTGGCAAAGCAAGAAGAGGGCAATGATATTACTCAGAGAAGCCACATGTTGCTAGCCATTAGCCAGCAATCTGGCATATCTGGTCACTTAAGGCAGATTCTCTCTTTTTGTTGTTATTGTTGGGTTTTTTTTTTCCCTTATCCCTCCCCTTCCCTGTGCATTCAGACTGTAAAATACACCCACTGCTCTCCAGAGTTGCTGTTCCCAGTCTGATCAGTGGCACTAAACATTAAACTCTTGTCTTTGGAGAATAATAGGCCTCACATGGTACACCCTCAAGCATGTTGAGATACTGTGCAGGCTGGAAAATAAAAATGTTCTAATTGTGTCTTTTAAATAAGCATAGGAGTGAATTAATTAGACTATATTTTGTCTTTAGTTGCTTAGTTACACAATAGTATTCCTAAGCACAAGTAAGATAAATTGGCTCTTTTTGTGCTGCTTGTCCCTTAATCATAATTACTGTATTGCTCAGGAGAGTAACGCATACATAGATTTTGCATTTTTAATAATATTCAAACAATATGCGAATGATATAGAAAGTATGTTCTGATTCAAGCTCTTGTATGCTTTTATTCGGGAAGAAGTTCTACTGCTATGGGAGCAATATTTGCATTAGTTGCTCAGAGATGTAGTTCTGGGAAATACATAATTGAAATATTCTTGCAATGCTTGTTCTGGCCCTTTCATTCGCATTCAAAATAACAATGCCTTAAGTCTCGGAACAGTCATCCACTCTTGATTTAAGAGCTTTTTTCTTTGTGTGTTTGTGCGTGTGCAGTGTGGGTTCACACCCAGTGTTAACCCTGCAGAGCCTAGACGCTCGCGTGATTCATAGTGTCGTATCAAGTTGAGCTTTTTATTTTGTAGCTAAAATGCAGTCAGAAGGTCAGATGAACATCGGCATTTTATGGCATCAATCCAATGACCTTAATGCTTGGCAGGCGTCCATGTTTGTATGCGAAGGTGCCAGGGTTATAGATAATAAAAGAGTTTGTTTTCATTTTCTGGACATTTTAATCTTCCTTTGCAAAGCATCGTCTCAGGTTTGCGGGGCTTGGGGCTGCTCCTGGGGTCCACAACTTTAATGTCTTCCCGGATTGTTGAACGCTAGCTGCTAATGATGGGCAGATTGATACAGATACTGAACAATGGAAGGTTCTGGCAAGAAACCCCCTAGACATGCTCAGTGGATGTATGTGAAAATTGGCTCCATTGTTCTGCTGTATGAAAAGCAAGTAAATTATTTACAGATATTTGCTAATTAAAGCACATATTGTTTTACCAGCACAATAGAACACAATATAACAAAAGACAAAAGAATAAGCTTGCATAATTTAAACCTGCTAATGCAATGTACTCCTTGTTAAGAAAAATATAATTATGTAATCTATGAGGAAATATTTTCATACTGTAACTGTAGTAGGCAAAATTAGGAGTGAATTGCTTGTCAACTTGCCTAAACTAAAACAGCTCTTCGAGATCTGTGAACTATCTTGACGGGAAAACATTTTGACTGAAGCCTATTTTCTCTGTGGTCAGAACTTCTATCTGCAATGACAGATATAAATTCAATTTGAACCTCTCCTCAGGAGTGGGAGGAGGGAATAAAAACACCCCAGAAATGAAGGAGGAGGCTTACAGTAGAAATGTCAAGTCTAGCTGCTCACAGCTGGCCGTCCCCTTGTGTGCTCTATCTCCACCTCACTTCTGGCCCAAATGTACCACTATCCCACAAAGCATCCTGCAAGAACATGGTGCTGCCCTGCCCCAGGACATTTTGTGTGCTTTGCTCTGGAAATACGGAGTTGTGCACAAAAAGCTGGTTGCTGATTACAAGGGAAAGTGAGTACTGTAGGACTTAATGTGCTTCACCTGCGTCCTTTGTCTTGGTCTCTTCTTTGGCATTTTGGACCCCAGCAGAAGGGATGAACATGTCAGGATGTAAGGTTCTCTGTCAGCCTGAGTTTCAGACAGCTATGTGCAGCTGTGCTTAGGCTGAGGAAACAGTGCAGTAGGCTGGGGAAATACCTGTCACCTGAATTTAATAAGATCGTTATAGCCCTTTAAAGTAATTAGTGAAGGATTAACAGATGAAAGGTTTTGCCTTGGCCTCTTTAAAATTTTCCCATGTGCCAGGTAAATTCCTGGGCTGTGCGTGTTTCCATTCTCAAGGCTCTCCTGTAGGTCGATGGGTACAGGGAGGTGGTCTCTGTAGGTTCCTGTGTGCTGGTGGCTCTGGGGAGCATTGCAGGCTCAGACCCTAGTGGTCAGTTCTGCTTCACATATCCTTTGGGACATCTCTGTTCACCCTGGGCTAGGAGATGCATGAGGAGACAACACCAAATGAGGCATGCAGAACAGGTAAAGGGGAAAAGAAAGCTGCCCCTGCTCATGCCAAGTGCTGGAGCCTCTTGTGAGGCTTCCCTGCCCCTTGGTGATCCCACCTTGCAGAGTGGGAGCAGTGGTTCCCACCTGGCAGAGCTGTGCCCCAGCCACCCAGGTCTGCACCCTGCTTAGAAAGGTGTGCTGGAAGAGCAACATGTAATAAGGGAGTATATAGCAATATTAGTTTTCCTTATAGGGTGTATGGGGCACTTCCCAGAGCCAGACCTTTTCTATGAACCAGCCACAGTTTTTCAGCTCGTCTGTGATCCTGCAGTCTTCAAAGACCCCATGTATACACCGAGTCCGCAGCAGGCAGCAGGGTAATGAGGCCTTCTTACTCTGGAGAAAGGCTTTGAGAGCAAAGCAGTCCTTTACAAACATTCTCTGCCCATTTTGGGCTGAATATGGTCACTGGAGGAAAGCCTGGGAGAAGTGCTGCATGTAGGAGGTGATTCCTGAATGACTTTCAGCAAGTGGGTTAGGACTGAATTGAGATGACATGGTTTGCACCAGTGTCCCAAAGCCCTACTAGCATCTGTATGGCAGAGAAGAGTTCTGGACTATAAACTCTGCTAGCAGGGCCTTTTGGTTGATTATTCTGTCAAGTAAGGGCAATGGTGCTTTCTTCAAACACCCAGGTAAATACACTGCTACAGGAGAGGTGCTTGTTGGAAGTAAGCCCCCTCTTTCCTTTCTCCACCTCCACAACATGACTTTCCACTCTTCAGAGGGATCTAGAGCCAACAACTGGATTCTCAGGGCAAGAACTGCATTGTTGCACAAGGTGTGGGAAAGTCCTGACCTAAATCCCAAAAAACTAAAAAATACTTGGAATGTGAAAAAAGTCCATAATAATGGAGGCCTTTATGCCCAAATGAAATGTGCAGTTCTATTATCTTTGGTGAATGCAGTCCGTAAAGAGTCGTGCTATATTTTTTGCTTCCGTGGATGAATGTATTTTCAGCGGCAGTGTACTGGGTTGTAAAATATGCATCCCCAGCTATCTAGTGTGCTAAAGGCTTCAGTAAAAAGGCTTGAAGATGTTTTCTAATGCAAATTGTACTGATCAGATAAATGACACACAGTGTCTCCTGTAATTATCAGCAAGAGTTTTTACAGTATATCTCCTGTTTCTCTCTAGGCCACGTATTTGATGTTAAGAGACAGCCAAGCAGGTGTTCGACTCACTCGTGCCCTCCAGAATTCCTTAAATGACCTCTGGAAGCACTGGAGTGAAAACAGCCTCAGCACGTCAAAATTTTGAGATATCTCAGTTGCTGTAATTCTTTTAAAGACTGCCTCGGCGTCTCTAAACCATAAATCTTTCCTAGTTATTGGCAATGTGACGTACCGTATGCGGGTGTGCAATCAAGATGTACGACCTCCCTGTGCTGCCCTGTGACTCCCTGCCTTGTAAGAGTTAATATTTCTTCTAAAAAATAATTATCTGCTTTAAACTATTATAAGTACCTGACCCCTTTCCCTGAATGTAAGTATTTCAACCATCTGCTGAGTCAGGCAATATAGCATTCTGTGCTTTTGGGAGGCTGTGATGGTTGCTTAGACAACAGTGACATAATATTTAAGCATAATGGCTCTCAAGAAGATGCTGTCCCCTTCTCCCTGGATGACTTCTCTGAAAATGCAAATCTGATACGCTCTTAGAAAAACAAGAGAGGGATGAAAGGGGTTTATATCACCATCTTTCTTAACCATCTCCCCATTTCCCACTTGATAGGTGAAAATATCATACATTGCTCAGGAGTCTTGTAAGATGTGCTAAAATTGCAGGCTGACGAGATACCTACTTTTATAGAAACAGAAGAAAAAGTGCCTCTTTTTATGGTCAGTGCTTATTTAGAGATTTAGACAACTTTGTGGCTGGGAAAAGTGTTGCCATTGGTCGGTCAGCGTCCAAAAAGGCCCATCCAAGATAAATCTCATTCCTGAGCAGAACTGAAGTCAGTGCTGGCTGTTTCCTCCTGCTAACCTCATCTTACTGTAGCAGGAAAAAACTGCAATTGAAGACTTAACCATGCAATGGAGTCCTCATAAACATATCACTTCAGAGCATAGCTAATACACCATCAGTTGATTTTTGTATAGATATATATGCAGTGTATGCGATGAGGGTGGTTTTCCATGTTTACACAGTTATAATTATGAATGACATGAAGGTTATACAGCAGATTTCTTTAATCTTCTAAAGGTTTGTTAGTCATGTGTCACTGTGTACCTGGGTTTTATTTATTCAACATCTGTATTCCTTTGTCATCTCGTTGTTAGTGTTTCTCTAGAAGGGCTGCAGCAGTAGGTGCGCAGCAGTTGATACCAAATGGTTATAAGGGCTCCTCGGGCTGGCAGAGTCCTGCAGATTCCAAAGCAAGTTTTGTTGTGGCACAGGGCTGCAAGATATTTTTGTTAACAAAAAAGGAGAAGGGGCCCTTTTGTCACCTGCTGCTCCAAAAAAAAGCCCAAACCCAAAACTGCCCACAACTCATAGTTTGGGTCTGAGCGCTTGGGAAGGTTGCTTAAGAATGTGTGAAAGCTTGGCAAGGTGCATTAAAATCCCAGAGCTGATGAAATTGTTGGGTGACCTCTGTTTGGGTGGCATTGGGGCTGATGACCTCTTGTGTTAGCAAACAGCCAAGTTGTGGGGAAGACAACCTCTCTGGAAGCTGGCTGGGGCTGGGCTCCTCAGAAAGAAGGGGATGAAGGTACTGGCTGTGTTTTGCTGGGTCACAGTGTTTGTACGATGAGGTGCTGGGGTGAAAACATCTCTGGAGATATGGTCTGTTCGCTAGCAAGAGTTGGCAGTGGTGCTTTCAGGAGGACCGTGGTCTGACCTGTGACTGCCGTGGTGTGTGGGCAGTTGGGGGGAACATGGATGGTTGTCTCTGAATTGGGCACAAAATGAGCAAGAGCTTAAAAGTTGAGTGGTGAGAGAGAGCAGGTCTACTCAGTCCCACTATGTGCAGGGTAAGGCAACCTGAAGCAGGCCTCAAAATATATAGGGTATATTTTTGTTTGGCTTTTTGTTTTTGGCTGAAAGCGAGCTCGTACATATTGTCCTGGTGCAGCTGTGGAGATCACTAGCGGTGCAAGGGGAGGTTGTGAGGCTGGTGCTGGTGTGGAGGATGGCTGGGCACTCCCAGGCCCTGGGGAGCCACCACCGCCTGGCCTTCCTCACAAGGGGCTCATCCTGTAGCCATGTTCCCTGAACGCCACGCCTGGCCTTGGCCCTGCTTCCTTTGACGCAACCCCAAGATTCCACAGCAGTGTCTTTAATGTTAGGAACATCTCTTGCTTTTGGGGGAGTTGATGGCAGTGGAGTTGCAGTTACAGCAGGTGCAAGATGGGCTTTCTTGTCCCAAAAGCCATAAAGCAGGTGCTGCCATTGCGTGGTAGTGGCACAAGACCCAGCCTAGCATC
Source organism: Coracopsis vasa (assembly GCA_026283785.1). Taxonomy (NCBI): domain Eukaryota; kingdom Metazoa; phylum Chordata; class Aves; order Psittaciformes; family Psittacidae; genus Coracopsis; species Coracopsis vasa. Next base: position 10,078 of record JANHGB010038639.1, read on the forward strand.
CATGAGTGCCATTCTTATGGTCAGCTGTTCTCCTAAGGTGATCCCAGATGATCTGGGGGCCAGCCTGGTGCCCCTAGGGACAGCCTAGTGACAGCCGTCACAGGGGTGATGGGGATTGGTCTCCTGGGGACACGGCTGCTGCAGGGACAGCGCCAGCAAGGGGCCATTGCCTAGCACAGCCTGCAAGGAGGGGGTTCAGCCCATGGCCTGTGTCATGGTGCAGTAACAGCCAGAACTTATGTATTTTATATTCATGCACTCCACTTGCATGCTTAGCTACTCTGTGGTGCCATTCTGGGTGCCCCTTTGCACCACGGTGGCTGTATTTAGGACTCCCAGTGCCATTTTGTGAAAGGCTGAGGCGAGTGCACGATGGTCTTTTCCCAGGATCTTTTCCCGGCCCTTCCCATCAGTGTGGGGATGCTAAACACCACAGGTTTTCATGGCCATGCCACTGCCACAGAAAGCATATGGCCGGGGTATGTTCGCCCCTGCCTCTGAAAGCTGCGTCTCCCCTGCTCCTGCCTCTCCTATTCCCCCTCCGTGGCAGCCTGGGCAGAGCCAGCAAGTGTGCCAGCACCGCTTCACCCTTCGCCCTTGTTGCAGTAGGATTTCTTTTTTATGCCCCTTCCTTTTTTTTTTTCCCTGTGTACACATCATGTGCGTGTGTGCGAAGGTTGTATTCTCGAAAACAAGTTTATTCATTGATGATGTAATAGTGATTGTACTTTTCTTTTGGTTAATAAATTGTCTGCTCAGCTTACTTTGTATGCCAGCCAAAATTAGTCATACCAGTTCTTGGAAAGGATATGAAGAAACTGGTAATTGAAATCATAATCATTTGATCGTGAAAGCTATTTGGAAAATAATATTTTAACCAAAACCACATCTGATCTCCAAGTCAGGTTGGTTTGGGTTTAGTTTGGGTTTGTTGGGTTTTTTTATACCGCTGCTAAACAGATTTCTCTAGTGGTGAATATTAGAAATTGTGTAGGAGCTGGTGACTGTATTCAACATCCTAACAGAGGATTTCATCCAGAAATTGCTGAGACTGTCTGCAGGCAGGCTGATATTTATATATATGTATTATTTTGTTTCCTTCCTGACATTTAATAATCACCATGTAATAGCTATAAAATGCATAGCAACTGCAGCTTTTTTATTTCAAGTGGATGTTGTAATGAAATTGGGTGAAACCATCCATTGAAATTGTAGTACCCAGCGCTTGTTTACAAAGTATTGACGTTTGTCATAAACAGAGATTTAAAACATGACTGTTATTGTTTGTTGTTCTGTGGAAGCTCTTATGCTGTGCAGTGATAAAGGGAAAGATTTTATTACAAGCTTGCTTAGCATATAAGCGTGCCATTCGTTTCTGACCAAATATTTGTTATTGCACTAAATGTAATGAAGGTGCCTGCTTATAAAATGATTTTGTGTTATATAAGGGAGAGTGCAATATCAGATCTGCTTTTTTTACTGGAGATACTTCAGGTTTTGTATTGTGTGTAACTTGTCACAATAAAGCTTTTTTTTTTTTTTTCCTATTGAGCAGTATTTTATTTCCTGAGGAATGTGTTCAGTGGAAAAAAAAACACACAGAGAGAATCAGTTGTGCTTTTCTCTTTGTTTAATAACTCAAAGAATTTCTCTCCCCTTTGCAAATACTTGTGTTTATTTGAGAGAAAAATTGGATTCTGGTTTATTTATTTCAAGAAGCTGTAACCTTATTTAGTGCTAGAAATGTGCAGTGTGCAAGGTGTGGTGTGCACCGAGCTCTCATTACAACATAAATTATTTCTGCTGTTTTTAACTAAAAAAATCAGGAGTATATCTTTTCTGGATATGTGTGTATGTTTGTTCATTTTTGAGGCTTTCTTGAGCTCTTGCTTACTGGAGTCAGCTATAAAACATTGTGCTTATTCATCATGACTGAGAGGAGGTGATTGTTTCCTGGAAGGTTAAAATCCAGCAATTAGAGCTGTTTAATTCAAGTATATGTTCTGGAGGCTAAACTAAGTTTAAGTGCTTTTCTTAGAATGTATGTTTAAGAAGGGGAAAAAAATACAGTTCTGATCTTGAAAAAGGTTTTAAGAAACATGAGAATGTGCAAGTTTCTTTTGGTGGGAAGCACATAACATTTATGTAGTATTTCTTTTGGGATTACATCACAGTTTTATTTAATTTTTAGGACAAAAGTTAAATTCAATATTTGTGTATAAGCCAAGGGAAAATGTACCATAAACACAGGAATTTTCTGGTGAGTCAGAGTTCCAAGAATCTGAGATTTACTTAGTCCATTTATTTCAGGACTAGCTATAACCATTAGTCATCCAGCCATGAATTTTTACATTTGCAGTTAATTGCACCTAAAAAACAAACTTTCCCTCCAGGCCTTGCGTTATACAGAATGTGATTTGGCAACCAGCATTTCAAATGCCTTTTAGGATCAGTGCGCTGGTCCCAGAAATTGTCTTTAGATCATGTGTATTTGCTACAAGTAAACAACTAATATTTCCACTTATGTGGCAGGAGGAATAAATTAAGTACTAGCTATTCTGTATTACAGAAAAATTAACCTGCCAATAGCAAGATAGGCTTTTCCAATAGCCTATGGCGGGGTGGCGTTACGGGTTTATCAGTCATCATGGAGCCCTTCGTGACATGTTGTATTTTCATTTGACCACTTCTTGCAGGATGAAGTTATTGCTGTTTCAGAGAAAGTTACTGTAAAGCTTGAGGACTTGGCAAAATGGGCACAGTCCGATTTCTCCAAGTGGAAGTGTGGTTTCCGGGCTGAGCCGGTCAAGCTGATGGATGTGGGAAAGAATGGGCAGAAGGAGGCTTTGATGAGATATAGACAATCTACGCTCAACAGTGGCTTGAACTTCAAAGACATCCTGAAGGAAAAGGCTGACCTTGGTGAGTATCCCATACTTTCTCCCATGGGGAGGGGCCTGTGGGTGGACATCTTTTGAAGACAGATGAGCCTGATCCTGCCAAGCCATTGCCGATTCTCAGGGTATATCCGTGCTCTGGATGGAGGTTTGGTGGTGAGATACCTGAGCAGTATGGGTGGTGGTGAGCTCATCGCAGGCTCCTTTGAGATTAGCGTGAGGTGTCTCTGTGATACCTGTGTGCTCTATAAACATGTCCTTGAGCACTAAGGCTCAAATGCTGAAGATAAGCACATGAATAATTGTCAGGGGCTCTCCCTGGGGCTCTGTAGGTGGAGGGATCAGGTCAGAGCTGTGTATTGTGGGGAGGGGAGCCTGGAGACATCTTCCTGAGGCCTCCTCTGACAGGCAGGGGAGAGCAAAGGCCTTTCACTTCTCATGTCCCACCTTCTGGAAACGCAGCATTGTAAACTGCTTCTGGTGCTTGTCATGCCTCCATATGGTTGGCTTTGTGTCTTGTTCAGTAGGGAGATGTCCCTTCCATAGCTTTCTATAGCATGTCCATGTGAGCTTTATGTTACTATACAGCATAGGCCTCTGCGAGCACCTCACTGTTCTCTTCAGATAGACCTGTGCTTTCTGTCCCTGTCCGTTTTTAGGAAGGAAAATGGTAGCACTGCTACTTTGAATGTTTGCAGACAGGCTTGCAGCTCGGGGGCTGTTTTGGTGTGCAGGCACTCACATCTCTAAAATGCGGGGCCCAAGGTCTGAGGGTGATAGGTCTCCAGTTGGTAAATATGCCTGTTTGTGATATTAGGACCTTAGATGTGTAATAGCTGTCAGAGATGGCGCTTTGAAGTGCATCCCAGGGATGTTTCTCTGTTGTACCAAGCTTTTAACAAATGTTCTAAGTTTGAAGAGCATCAAGTTTAGGCGTTAATGAGTGGAAAGGTAAGAAATTAAAAGCTAAGGCTGATGCATGCGAGGAAATGCTTTTGTACCTACGTGAACAGGAGATGGAGGGCCAAGTTCAGTTTTATAGTGGCATGACTGTGTTGGCTTTGAAGCCAAGTTACACTAAGCTAAAGATATGTCTTGGAGGATTTATCTTCTGCATCTCATTTTTCTGATCTTATCAAATGATGAAGTGATTCTGTCGATCTCACATTTCACCATTAGATATGTAGGTTGGACGTTTAAAGTACAATTGTAAGTTGATCTGATTTTTCGTTATAATTCCAAGAAAAAAAAAACAAAAACAACAAAACCATGCAATTCTTTCTCTTTTCCTTTGCTTTTCTGTGTGGTTTCTTCTGGATCATAATTACATGCAGTAATTTTTTTTGCTATTGCCCTGGCATCTTCTTTACATGTTACATTTATTTGCATTTGTTTGTTGTGTCAGAAGAATATTAATGTTTTTCAGATAGAACTTTTGTGTGTTAGTGTTTTCTTGGTTTTGTTTGTAACAAACAAAAAACCCTCATGGTAAGTTATGAAATTGCTGTTATGTACCCTAGGAGCCAAAGAAAATTATCTTTAAGCCTAAAGCTTATAGTTACATGTTAAGCCTTTGAAAGTAGGGGTTATACTGAAAACATGTATGGAATGCAAACTATATGGTATAATTTTGATAACCCACATTCTGATGTTACTCATTTTCGGTTGGTGACTCTGGCTTTACTGTTGGGTCTTTTTGTTGTTGTTGTTTGGGTTTTTGGGTTGTTGGGTTTTTTTCAGTAGAAAAGAGTATTTTGACTGATGTTTGATTATGATTGCTTTTTTCTTCATCATGACTGGTTGGCAGGAGTGAAACCAAAGATTCAAGAAGACCTCTAGCTGATAAGGCACATTGATACAGATAACTGATCTAGCCTATTAGAGGCAATCAAAGAAATTTCTTGAATCTAGTACTGAGAAGATTTTTTTACTATTTGAGAGACACAAGAATTGAAGCATATTTTGCTTCCCAGATCTGAAAAAACCTCAGAATGGTGATCTTCATTGCTTGTAAAGCAGCCCTACTTGGTTGTGTCCTGTAGGCAACTCATGAGCTTTAGTGTTTGGCTTAACTATGGGATGGAGGTTTATCACCCACCAGGTGAAGAAGATTTACTTCTCTCATTCAGAGTCAAGGTTGGCATTGTGCTCTGGGAACTGTTATCTCCCTACCTGTAGGGAAGGGCAGTAGTATAATGTGCAAGTGTCCAAGGCGTAGAGATGTCAGCTGCTGGAGTTGTATCTTCTCTGCTGTCAAAATGGTGGGTTTACTGCTATTACGGTGTGTACCTGCAAACCTTTTCCAATACTCTGCATCTTGCCAACAGAGCAACGCTCAGCTGCAGTGATCAAAGATTTATTAGCAATAACTTCTGCAGTAGGTCTCCAACACAATGGGATGGGGTATTTTTTCTCTCAAAATAGGGTTGTAAACTGTGAGAGAGTGCAGTGCACTGTCATGCAAAGGTCCCTCTGGTAAGAGCATCAGCACAGCTATATTAGCAAGGCTGGTCAGCCCAAATGGAGAGGTGATCTGCACATACACCACTTCTCACCACCGTAGCATGGTTCACCTCCCAGTCAGTTAGTTACTCAGTGATGCATGAATGGGGATATTTTATGAAGGGTTTCCTCACTGAGCAGAGTGGGATGGCTGTGACAAGGCAGACCACTCTGTACAGAACTTGGATCTGAAGAGAAAAATTCCCTTCTTGTGCTAGTCTGGCAGGCAATGCAGGGATCTGTAGTGATGGCCACATTTAACCCTGGATGTAGATGAGAAAGTTTCTGAACCAGGTATTGAAAAGGCCTAGATAAACAAGGTGATTTCCTGGACCCCTTTTTTCCTATGGAACAGCATGTTCCCATTACAGAGAAATCCCGTGAAGGTGAGTAGATTCTGACATTCTTCCTACTAGATATTTTTGAGCTGAACTGTAGAAGGTACTAGGAAATTATTTCCCTATCAAAGAGCTCAAAAAAAACTTTATAAAAGAAAGAAAATCAGTTTTCATACACTATCCAAGAGTAGTGCAGGGTGAAATAACCCGGATGAAATGAAAACATGATTGATACAAAGCCACAGAAGTGGCACTGCACAAACATATTTAATTAAACACATTGTTCCTGGGAGCAGAGTAGCTTCAAACAATAACCAGGCAAAGTCTGAGCAGCGTGTACTCTGTGCCATACGTTCTGTGGCACTTGGTTTAGCCAAAACAAAGGTGACACCTGATCAATCCACAACCTGGAGAAACCAGTGCACCCATAATTCAAAGTTGACCCTAATTCAGAATTGGTAGTTCTGTCTCCTTTTTTGTTCTTTTTTCTCTTCTTTTTTTTTTCTTTTTTTTTTTCTCTTTTCTTCTCTTTTTTCCCCCTGTTGTCTTTTTTCTCCCTTCTTCTTTTCTTTCTTTTCTCTTTGCCTTTCTTTTCTGCAGTAACAGATATATTTTTTCTGTAAAATGCTGTTGTTTTCATCACCAGTGAATTATACAGAACTTTTCCTTAGGACTGTATTAAGTAAAAGTTCTAGCAATGCCATATTTTTTGGGTGAGCTTCAAGTTTTCAGCCTGAAAAATGATTCTAAAGAACTATTTCTTTCTGCCTGTTGAGATATTTATGTTACACATTCTGTCCCTTTCTACAAATACGTCAATATTGAGTGCTAGCAGTTTATGTCTTAAGACTATTTATAGTTTTCTGAATATTTCTTTCAAATATTGAGAAAAATAAAGAATAACAACAATACAGCATATAAAAATAGAGTTGCTCAGGAATGTATTATTCATAATGAACATGAGAACCTGTTTTTCCAGAAGAATTGGTCTGATAAAATCATTCACTACTAAGGCCGCTAGTTATTTATTTTTGTCTTTAGAATTATTTAGGGGATTTTTCTTTGTAATAAATGGACTTGTATACCCATATTTGGTAAACCAGTGAGAAGTCACCAAATGAGGAATTATTTCATTTTACAAAATTTTTAGCAACTAAGCAATGTAAACACTGTTGGTTAAATATGGCAAAGTTGCATATTTGTATTCCTTGGGCTATAGTTCGAAAAAAAATTCAAATTATTTTATATAACACTGCTTCTTACAGACTTCCTTTAAGTGAAGTATGAAAGCTGCAGTGTAAGCTTTATTGGCCTATAAATATGTCATTATAGTTGGACTACATTTATATGCTTTGGATTGTTGTTTAAGCCAAGAAAATATGTCTCTACAGGTTGACTTTTTATTGAAACCCTTTGAGGCATACAACAGAATGTATTTTAGGCCAAGGTTATTAAAACAGCATTTTCATGTTTGCAGCAGACTCATTGTCAATTATGCTGCCACAAACTGTCTGTGGATAGGCAGTTATGAATGGTTTCATCTCTAAATGTGTCTTTAGAAAAAGAAATAAAAGATAGAGGAGTCAGAGCTGAAATGGAGAGAAGAGGCTGAGGGGAAAATGACTGAATTTAGTGCTCACTGGCTCTGTTGGTTTGAGTTAGGCTGGGCTGCCTGGGTTTAGCTGAGCAACAAATGGCCCCTGTGCCTGCGC
>JANHGB010038642.1:0-17203 GCA_026283785.1 Coracopsis vasa
CAAACCAACAAGTGATCCAGGGGCACTGAGGTGCTTCGTAAGTGATGAGGTTACAGAGATGTAACCTCACATCTCACTAGAGATGTTGGCTCTGTTCTAGCTACAGTGAGCTCTGCAATGCTCACTGCATTGCATGAGGAGAGCTTAAAACAAACCCCTGTATTAGGGGCTGCATCATTCACACTCCAACCCTTGAAATGGTCCCAAGTGTTTCTTTGGGAATTACTGCTTTGACAAGTGAGAAGTCTTTATTTTCACACTTAAGGTGCCTGAATAGATCTCCCAGCCTCCTCACTATGCTTCAGCCATGAGGAAACAGTCATATAAATAATTTAAAAATTAATTATAGGACAGAGACTCGATAAAATGACAATTCTAACACAAACCAGGGGCACAAAACTTCAACACTGTATTCCACTGAAAGGACTTCCATCACTCCTGAACATGCAGTTTATGTGCAGAAACACCTTTCTTGTAGCATTGTGATAGGGAGCTTCCACAAGTATCTTTTAGCTCATGTAAAGCATCCATGTGACCAAAGTGAATTTACCATGAAACTAAAGTGAGCGTCAGTGGTAGACTGTTTTCGGATGTCAAGACAGACGACTATGAACTTTAAAACCTCCCTCTTCTGCTTTATTGACAGGTAAATTGTTCAAAAATGTTCTCACAGTTCAATAATTACAAAGACTTAGACTTACATTAAAAAAGTAAAAACCAGAAAACCCCCAAAGCAGTAGTGTCCAGCTCCATCTGAGCCCCTTTAATAAGAATCTGAGAAAAAGAGCAAGTACTGTCGAACACTTAACATAACAGGATTAAATGTTGACTAGAACACTCAGTTTAAACTAAAGATAAGTGCACGTCCTATACAGTGTTTCAGAAAAGAACATTAGCCATTGGTATATCATTAGCCCATTTAAACCAAATTTTAAATAAGTGACATCCAACTGTCATAAAATTGGCACAGAAGGCACACTAGTGTGACAATGACAAACTGGATATGCCAGCCGCTGAATTAATTACAAGCTTTTAATGAAACATGGTCACAAATCTTTGATTACTAAATGTATAATACATGGAAGCATGAGATTAAATATACACACAAAACATCACCACTGCACGTGGGCCATAGCAAAATATACAGGAGTGTGTTGTGCATTTTTCTACATGATCAATACTTGATTAATAATCATAGGGTCTTCATGCATGTGAGGATACAATTAATGAGAAAAGCAGCACCCCCAGTTACACATCCTTCACGTTCCACTTTGGTAACCAAAAAACCAGACTGATGTTTTAGTGCGATATAGTCCCTCAGATCAAGCAGACTTTGAGGGCAACATGTCCATGAGAAGGCTTGCTAGCTAAACAACGTAGTGTGTCCTTACACCAAAAAAGCCAGGAGAAACAACTTCTTGGAAGGAGATAGGCAGGATCTCGGAGTAAAATTTTCTTTCCCAGCAGTAATTACTGATATTTTAAAAGCCCTGACTAATGCCTGATTGATGAGGACTAAAAAGCAGGGTATAGGTAAAAGATAACTGGGAGTAAGTCCTATGTACAAGACTAAGAAGTCGGTAGAAAGATAGAAAGACAGTTAATGCAGCTGTATATGTAATGGCTAAATGAATTAAAAGGCCACAAAACTATAACAAACTTTTATTTGACTTCCTGGTGATTCTACTGATGTTGGAAACGACCTACACTTTCCTAGCATTCTCCTTAAGATTTAGGAAACAAATAGTTATGGGAAAAAGGGAAGCGAGTATTCATCTGAGGATGTAACCAGACCTGCCTGCATTTCCTATTTAGAGGTCCAAATTGTGTCTAAAAGGATTTCCTGCTAACGAGACATTACATCATTCTATAGAAAAATAATATTCCTGATATTGTAGCAACATTATCAGTATCTCTCTCTATTTCTTTTTCAGCATAAGAATAAGACTATTTACTGGTGGCCTTAAATGCTCCTATGCAGTAAAACTGTGTCACAGCTGTGCAGAAAGGAATCAACTGTAACTGAGCAGTGAACAATTCTGCATAAAAAGCTCAATCGCTATTTAGTAAACAATTTTCTTCATTTCAATAGTTTGTATCTACAATCTGGATATATAATTATTCTTGTACAACACTAGAGATCCAGTGTCAGTCTTGGCACTAGCATCTGAGAAAGCTTTGCCCTGCTCTTGAATACTCCACAGAGTAGTGGATGATCGAAGCCAGAGTAGTGAGAGCGGTAGTGTTATGCATCACAGGTTGACTGGTCCAGTCCGTCTAGCGTAAGCTGATTCCTATGAGGAGAGTTGGGGCTTGGGGGACCACTTGGATTTGAGCTGTTGGAGGGAGTAGAGTGTTTGGTGGAGTCTGAATCAGGCTGTTAATGAGAAACATGGAAAAAAAAAATACGCTTACTTAAAATCAATTCTTCACACTCCAAAGCTTTCAAAGGCATCAAAAATTAGTGTGAGCAACACCTATGAAGCAGTGTGTATCAGATTTACTTCACTGCTAAACATTCATGCAAATACTTTCATTATCATCAACAGGCCCTAATGCAGTCCTGAAGGTGACCTCCTGACATAACAGGAATTATGGCAAAGTAAGTGGAAATTGCTGCACCTCAGGCTCCTCTAGCCACTGCAAAGCTTTCCTGTCTGAAAGCGTCTCTTTGTCCACTGTTGCTCTGGATTTACCAGCCTGTGTTTTTTAAGCAGTTTTTATAGCCTAGCAGATTTATCTGTCCATATAAACATGTAAATAATTACATTCAAATCATCTTTGGTTTGGTGAGAAGGAAGGAAGCAAGCATATGAACTCTTTACAAAACAGCAAAAGCATGTGAAGTGCTTGACAAAAGAGTGAAGCTTGCCAAGTATCAGCCTGGTGATCTGGAAACAGAATATACTTACTGGAGACACCCTGCGTCAATATCTAATAAAGAGTCTATCCACAGTTATTTCCCCAGCGTTAGGTTGGTTGCTGAATATTTGTCTTCACAGACTGGTCTCACTTCAACAGGATGGCTGGCAAGTTTCCCACTATTTTGGTGAGTTACAACTCAGAGCACTGCACACATTCACAGCTAGTGAAATACTGCACAGGAAAAACTGCTACTATCACAGCAAGTTATTTTCAAGAAAGGGAATGCATATTTAGCAAATAGATTGAAAGGTAATATCCTTCAAGAATGCTGTTCAAAAGGTTTTGCATGGCTCAAACAATAATAAGATCATCCATAACAGGATTATCCTAACACGTTCCAGTTCATGCTGCGATAAAGCCAAAAGCCTAAATAAAGCCAAAGGGTGTTATTAGAGCCTCCCTTTTCAAGTTTCAAACTACTATTAAGGAGTCATAAGCATTTGTAGCATCTACGGAAAAAGAAAACATTGTAAAAACCTTAGAATTCACCACTACTTGTGCCTACAAATGGCAACTATCATTAGAGCATGGAACTCAGAATTCAGGAAGGATGCTGCAGAAAACCTAAGTCAACTGACATAGTCCATCATCTGGAAGATCAAGACACTTTTAAGAATACTTGTGTTTAGAAATTCCTATTTTCACACACTTTCAATGGCTTATTCAAGGCAACAAAGGAAGTTGGAGCATAAGCTGTGATCAGAACTCTGGACAAGTGCTTCGACTTGGGGTGTACTAAGGTATCCTGCAAACATCTGTCTTCAGGAAAACACCCTTCAAAAAACAAAACATTACATGGGCCTGCGGTTGGGTACCAGAAAGCACTAAAGATGCAAAGATCCTGATTTAGAGGTTTGCCTTCCAGATTATTATTTGCCTAACACTTCCCTTGCACAGGCAGTGCTTGAATAAAGCTTAGAAAAATCTACACCCATGATAAATCAAGGAAATTAAAATGACATCTCTCTTGATTCAGCAACACCAGTTCCGTACAGCCAGGACATTTCTGTTTAGTGACTACTGGCACATACTTTTACTCTTGCTAAAAGCAGTCTTACTTATTTTAAAGTATGGTTCCTACTCAAGTTACAAGACAAAAAAAGTCTTCCTTAAGGCAGCACAGAAAATTACTTAACTAGTCGTATTACTTTGCTATTCTATGCTAATAGTCCACAGAACATTTTTAGGAGCTTTGAGGACACTTCGTCAATTAGTCACATTTCCCTTGTCTACAAAGCTTAATCCAAGACATAATACTTCTTAAAATATCACTATAAAAAGATCTTTTCACAGCTTTACTTCTGGGATGGCATCTCTAACTTGCAGGCTGGAGAAAATATTTGTGGAAGGAAAACATCTCCAGAAAGAAGTATTTATGAAGTATTTCCTCAGAAATTTAATTTGTTGGACGAAGAAAATCTATGGCAACAGGATATCATCAGTCTCCATTTAATAAAAGCTACTTTACCTCTTTGTCAAACTCCTGGTCAGGATCAGACATACTTCGGGAAGGCACAGCTCCTCCCACATCACTGCCACCTGTAGAGAAAGAAGGAAAAAAGGCAGGTTTACACCTCTTGTTGAACCTGTAAATTACAGCTCAGAACTGACAAGCTTGCTTCCAGCCTTACTTGATGAGGGCCATGAAATATAGGTTTTGTTTCTCTGCTGCTGCTGTTGCCGTGAGAGGTTAGCTGTAGATGGACATGGTTTTTCATCCTGTGCAGCAGGTAGGACACTCTGCAGTTGAAATGAAACACCTTGTTAGCCAGCAGCAAAAGTGATCCAATTAGGAGCTGTTACTCATGAAAACCGTACTGTGCTTTTGAAGCTATTACAACCAGTGTTGGTAGAAAAACTGAACTTACTTGACCACATCCACATATTTTCAGTAACAGACACAAACCCTGAGAAAGACAGAGAAAGAACTAAGCCCCATAGCAGCCACTGGAACCTGTCAGCCAGCAAACCCTCTATGAAGGGGAAGGGACTGTACCAACAGGTCTGCTTTCCTTCCTCCTCCTGCTGAAAGGACAAATGCATTACACCCATATGGGCTAGCTGAGAAAGACAAGAGAAAGCCCAACTAGCAGCTATAAAATGGAAGGTACGGAACATAAAGTGTACCTTTTTGCCTTCCTCTCTTGGATTTAACACTAAAATAGCTCACAAAATGATGTATTTGTTAAATACAAAATAAAAATAATGCTATAAAGCACTGCAACTTACATGCATGTTAGTTACCTTCACAGCATTAGTTTCCCCCCCCTCCTTGTTTTTGCTCTAGATTTGGCGAAGTGCCACAAGCACACCACTCCAGTTCCTAACAGTTTGTAGCTACTCCTACCCTTGGATAGGGAAGCAGAGGAGGGACAGGAAGAGGAAGAAAGCAGAGGGGAGCCTTGCAGTGAGGAACGGTCACTCTTGAGAAAGGTTTCAGCAGAGATAGAGCTCATGTGATAGACATGCTCAAAGCCTGTTGGAGGTGACAACAGAGCAGAATGCCGTGGGGATGAGGGGGAAGGAAGTTCATTCTGTTATTTTAAGAAGACAAACAAGAAAAAGGAAGGAGGAGAGGCTGATTATTTACAAAATTACCAACAAGGTCCTGGCAGTGATACCTGTTTCTTTCAGTGACTCATTCATAAGTCAGCTAACAGTATTTCCTTGCATAAGATTTAGAAGCATTGCACATTAGGAAGGTTTACCTTTCTCAAAATGGCTAAAAGAAGAATTTTGTACAGAGACAATACTTGAACCCCATACAGCTCATCTTCACAGCTTTTCTGAGCAAGAACAAATGCACATATATCTCTCTCTCTTTAAAATGTATTTTACCAGCGGGAGGTCCATGAGAACCTGCATTCCATCTCCTGGTCCCATATGAGCCACATGGTTGAAATTCGTTGGGTTAGAAATCATCTTTGACCTTAGCTCAGGGTCTCTAAGCATTTCCCTAGAAGAACAGAGTGATTTTTACTATCAGCATTCCCAGTCTCTGCATATCACCATATCTTAAGTTACATACCACGATTAAATTCTTACCGCCTTTGCTGTAATCGCTCTTCCTCAGGAACCTTAAATACAAATCTTCTTTTGCTCCTAGTTCGAAGCATTTGCTTCTTGCTGTTGTCAGATGTTTCTGGTACACTGAGGACAGCTCCTGCTGTAATATCACAATGCAATCTCATATACATAGGTATATGTTGACCCAGACACATCCAATACAAGTTTCACTTCATGCAAAGGCAACATTGCTTAAAATTGTCCTGTTAGCTTCATATCATTTTCCCATTTCTCCCCTTGCTCAGTACTTACCTGCAAACGCATTCTTGAAATATATTAGTCTTGGTGGCTCACAGTTAAGGAGATTCAGCGTGCCATCCATGTTTAATGGTCTGATCTGTTTTGAGGAAGGAGGCAGAGAATTAACTCAAGCCTAGCATACACTGTGAAGAAATATCTCAATTCGGAATTAGCCCAATTAAGTTCTATATCTAAAGAAAACTACTTACCCTTCGCAGGCCAATTGTCTGGACCCATTCCATAGTGTTAACATCAAATACATCAACACCATACTCGCTGTAGACTGTTACATATGAAGAATTGCAACCTGCATAGATTAAAAAGAAACATAAAACCCTAATGTGGTTTCAGTAGTCCAGGACTGACATACATTTTGGCAAATTTCAACAGTTACATGTTTCCCACTTCATGAAATACACTTTTTAAAACACTTTCTCCCAGCCTTGCTTTCAAACAGATATTTTTGTGATAACAGATTTGCTAATGACAACTCCAGCATCATGGAAAGATTTGAGTTTGACCCTTTCAGTATTTTTAAACTTCAAATTATGATTTCATGAAATTGCAAAATGGCATCTGAAGTTTTCAGACGCATACAAATTCGCTACTTGGTAGGAAGCGAGCAGCTAGCTTCTCTATAGATGCAGATTACTTCATTTTTGAAGCAGCAAACTAACTATACATCTGCTGCAGGGAAAAAGAGAGGGCCACCATCTGTGAGGTGGGTCATGAAGTCATGATGCGGATCTGTTCTCAATTTCCTTCCTCTTTTGCTAACAATTATCTAGCTTTAGATATTCACGTATGGGCTGCTTTCATCAAGTTAACAGAAAAATGTCACAATGCTTAAAGCCCACAACCCATTTACTCTTTTCAACTTTTTTTTTTTTTTTTTTTTTTAAGCATAAAAGGCATCAGCAAACAAGTTTATTTTAGGTCAAATGAAAAGCAGAGATCCTCGGAGCTTCGTACCAATATGCCTCTGCTCATGTAAAGACTGTGTCCTTATGTAAAGAGCACTTACTAGAAATTTATGGGATTTAACAGACAAAAGAGCTGCTTCAATAAACAAAAGGAAAATAACCCAGTAGGAAATCAAACACACCACAGAATCTTCTTAGAAGAACTGAAGTAAGGTTGTGGTGCTAGTTTTTAAATTCATTGACAGAAAGCCTCAGACAGCTATCGTAAATATATATCCCAGAAGTGATTTCTAGTCAAGTATTTATTATACAGGGTCATGGCTGGCTTGGAAGTCCAAATCAAAGGACACTACTGAGCATCAGACAGAAACACCAACTGTTTCTGCCTGGCCAGCTTGTAGCCAAGGCAGCACTTACCAATCAGAGCTGATGAGCCTGACCAGACCTCAACTGGTTCACAGAGAGACACATACGTGTCTGCGCTGAGGTTGCCCATGCTACAGCATTGAGACCTGCTGGCTCCACATCTTTGCACTGTGCTGTACTCAAGCCAAGCAGCCCCACAACACCTACACTGATTCTTCACAGAACCTGCACATTAAGCTGGTTTAGCTGCAACCTAGACAGGCCACCCAAGATAACAGAGCTGACTGTGTTAGCACAGACCTCAGCCTCTCCTAGCATGAAGGGACTGAATGCCTTAGAAACAAATTCTCCATTGTACCCTAAAACCTCTCCTACAACACGGTCCTTTACCACAGCAGAAACTGCAATGGGGCAGAACGATTTGCACTCTGATGATCTCCTGATGGAACAGTTAAAAAAAGCCACCTTCACTAGTGACTGACACTAGGAATGAAGGGGGAGGATGAGGCTAATGAAAAGGAAAGCAATACAGTTTCCTTTGGCAGCGGAAAATATTGCTCTTTCTACAAAACCAGCCCTAGGCCAATGCCACTCAGGATTGCACATACAAGAATGCTGTGAAACAGTTTACAGTAAGAACAGTTTCTAATAATAACAGACAAAACCATTGTCTAGCAAGCCTAGTTTGCTGAAATGCAAAAAACTAAAACAGATAAAGGAAAAGGAAACATCAGCTTTGGATAATAGCGTTTTAAAGTAAATTTGCAACTACATTGTTTCCTTGGGCCCTTGCTTCAGACTTTTGTACAGAACTAGGTCAGAATAAAGCAAGCAAACAATTTCAGTTCAAGACAATTAAAATTAAACAAACTTTCATTAGGGCCTGGCCTGATCAATGTGCCCTAACTGCTTATTGTACTATTTAAACAAAAAGCTATTTCTTGCCTTCCATCATTCAAAACATTTTAATTGCTGTCTGAGATCCAAATAGAAATCCCAGTTTTATCATTAACTGCCTTTAACTACAGAACACTTAAAAATGCTCTGCATGTACTTCTACCCTAACTGGCTGATGAAGCAATGCTCCTGAAACAAGCAGAGGGGTTGAAAAATTACCCTCCCCCTGCCTGTATTATTTTTGGAAACTCTTCCCCTAAAAATAGAANNNNCCAAAAGGATAAAAAAACACCCCACTATAAGTTCTGCCAAAAGTCGTATTTTTACCTCCCATTTTGTTATCTTTATGAAACTGAGTTTCGGTTACACTTCTTCAATTTTCTATTGTACTTTGAATACAGGACACAGAAGATATCCTACAGACAACTAGACAGTTACACTTTCTAGGGGAGCAACAATCTTTACAGAATTTCACAGACCAGTAGTGTTGCACTGTCCTGCATCCAGGACTATTCTCTGCAGTTTTTTATTCCATTATTTGTTCTTCTGTGTCCTGTAGCAAGACAGAGCTTCTCTTCTTGCAGCATTCAGGATCTCAGCCCAGGAGATGGCCAATTCCAAAACTACCATCAGGAAGAACTATGTATCCTGTTAACTCATCAAAACTTAAACTGTTGATGTTGAAAGACAAACCCAAGCAAAATAGAATACAATACGGATTATTTTTAGACAAGTAAAGCAGCAACAGGCATATGGCAACAGAAAAACATATACATACTACAGGCAACAGGAGTTGCAGGCCACATTAGTTCCTGCATGCGTGACCTTCGACCTTGCGAATCGACGTATACTCCCATATGGCTGAAGCAAAGCAGGTATTCCTCATTACTGAGCTCCACAGCACAAAGGGCATCAAAAGACTGCTGTGAGAGGAAGATAAGCGAGGGGTCATTAGGATTTACCAGGTTTATAGATTGTCCATCTCCCTGGATGGTCAACAGAGAGAACCCAGACTGGTAGCCAACACAGAGCTTGTCCTTGAACACTGTCATCCACTGTACAGTTCCTGGAGCCTGAATTTCACCAAATTTTTTGTGGAAAGGTTTAGTTCTGTGAATTTCATAGCAAAAAACCTGTCGCTTGACAGCCACAAACAAACACGTTGAGGAACTCTTCTTCAGCGTTCCAGTTGTAATCAATTGGCAGCCTTTAGTTTCTGCAAGCTTAATGTCAAAGTTTCCTTCTGACCCATCCAGAGAGGCCCAAGGGTAAAGGTGAACATGATGGTTCCGACCGCAGATGAGGATGATAATCTTCTCTTTGGGTGCAAGCTCTATCTGGTACACCTTCTTGCAGTCAGCAGCTCGGACTATCACTGCAAAGGAAACAAGAGGCGCTTTAAGTTAAACAAGAAAACCACCAGGCCTGGAAACACTGCAGTGTTATATACTGATGTCTGAAAACAAATCTAAACAGTGACACATACCAGATAAGAAAGAGTACTTATTATACATATTCAATCCTTTGTTATTAACTCTCAGAACAAACAATGAATCAAAGCATTCCTGCAACTCATTCTGTTGATACAAAGACTCAGCAACACTTTGCAGGAAAAGACTGCTTAACATCTGGGATAAACAGAAAATTTTTTACATAACATCTGTACTATCTATACACCGCAAGATGCTGTATCTACTGAAATGGGTCCCATCTTCAGGAAAATATCCGCATCTTCAGTAGATTACAGAGGAAGACCAAATTAGCAGAACATAAAAAGAAGAAATACAAAGTATTTAATGATGATAACCGAGTATAAAAAATGCTGTACTGCTGGCAAATGTCTTAGCCAAATACGAAAGCAGAATAGTAAGGAGGTGTTAAACACCCATAAGGAAAGGCAAAAATGCTGTGTGATGGGGAAAGAATAAGGAGGAATCAGCTTAAGCTGCAGTGAGAGAAGTTTAGGACATGCACCAGGAAAAGCCTTCTCACAGTAAGGACTAGTTAGGCTACCATGGAAGCTGGGGAGTTTTACCTTCTTTAAAACAGGGTTAGAGGCAACTAAGAGGGTTAGGTACAATATGTTCTGCTTTTGGGATTGTCGGTATACAGGCACTTTCAGGAAAGTAGTGAGTATTTCATAGGGAACAAATAGAAGAGATGAGTCAATTCCAAACTAGGAAACATAATATGCATAAGACAGTTATATTAAAATGTCACTTTCAGTCTTCTGTTAGTTGAATGTATTAAAAATATTTGTGAATGATAATTTTAAAAAGTTAACTAGAAATTTTATGCATTTTTTTTCACCAATAGTTGAATAACCTTGACAAGTTACCAAATTCTGTAAACTCTGGAACAGCCTTGGCTGTTCAGATTACAAATCCAAGTGCTTTTGTGGTGTCTCTCCCCCTTGCATAAATAGATGATATGTCTCAAGATATGTTCTATGAAACAATCAGCTTGGAACTTTGCCACAGAGAAAGGTTGTTTTTTTCCCTAGCTCCAACTCCAGCTTACAGTTTAGTTTACTTGTCAAGAACTAAGTGATATTCTGACCAAAGACCTTTGATATGAGCAGCTGAATTTAATTAATTAACACTGAAAATTACAACTGCCATAAAATAAGGGATTACAATTTATAAAAATGCTATTAATATACAGGAACTGGCCATAGAAAACTCCTGCAAAACATTTTATAATTTAAAACCAAAATTGGTAAATCCTTTTCACATTTCCATATGACACGGTGATGCAGATAATCATTCCTTTATGAAATGACCTTTTAAATTCAATGCACAATTTTCTTTTACGCATGAAGCTGTACTGGAATCTCCGGAATTATCTGCATCAAAAGTTATTTTTATATCTAAGTACTTACAGAACGGTGACCACTGGAAGCTTACTCAAAGGAATGGCATTTATTATTGCTAAAAAGAATTTCAAATACCTGCTGTCTCCCTGTGCAATGCAGATTCTCCTGGAATTGGGCAATGCCTTATTCTAAGCAACAAGCAGCAGTAACATTTTGCTTTCCGGCCCAAAATCACATCCCTGACTTCATTTGTTTCTGAAAGTCAAGTAAGTCTTTAAAAACCTCTATTCACTATTTTATTTTACATTGAAATGCAACTTTTAGCACAACTGCAATCCAACTTTCAAATTGCGATGAACTAAATTGCATTGAAAAAGGAAATTCAAGTTCTTCCATCGATGCCAACTTTCTTGAAATTGGAACGACAATGACTAAAAACAAAGGGATATTTCAGGAGTGTCTCAGTGATTTTTCCAAATGTGGAAATGGCACTTTTTAACTTCACAAATCTGTATTACTGACCTCAATACCCTCAACTCCCACATAGTTAAAGACACCAGAAGAACCCAAGCTTAGAGGTTATAAATATAGGTGAAGAGAGCATTGGGTATTTTGTTAGAAACATTACTATCAGAAAGCCAAGGTTGTTACCTCTTATACCACAAAACCCCATGGATTTAGAGTGTTGTCTAAATTTAGAGTGCCTCAGGAGTTATAAGAAATTTTACAAGGTATGTTTGGTGCTTTTAAATTCAGAGAAAAAAATCCCCAACAAATATTTCCTATGGTAATTTGGAAAAGGATAAACGGTAGTAGATTAATGTATTTTAAATCTGCACTGCTTCTTAGAAATATATTACTTAACTTCTACAAATTCAGTTTCATTCAATTAGTTTACTCATTTTTTTGTTCATTTCTTTGTTCAAAATAAAAATATCTTACTTTGGAAACAGACAGCAAAATTAGCCAGACTTATTCTTTGCTTTTCCATGCTTAAAACTGCATTTTGTATGGATTGACCCCAAATATCCCCATACTCATGTGCTAGCAATCCTTCTGGCCTCCATGCTTTCCCCACCATACCAAGGCATGTCTCCCACTGCTATTTGCATTTGTGCTCAGTATATTAGGGTAAAGGGAAAAATACTTCCCTTACTCCCTAGCTGCGATGCCTAATAATACAAAAGAGGGATATGCCTGTGCTGCCCAGTGACTATGCAGCATCGCTTTGCTTTGGTACCTGGGGCACACTCTGTGAATTTCTGGAATGGACATGGTAAGTCCTCTGGAAGACCAGGCTAAACGGATTCCATTCTTCCCAAAGCAGAGGGCAGAATTCATTAAGAACAGGAAGGAAAAAGCAGGTTCAGAAGGAAGCATGGGGTCAGGGAGATTAAGAGATAATGTAAAGTGGGCAAGCAAGGCATTTGCTTTGGCCATCATCAGGAAACAGGATGCAAGTGGTTGGCAAACTTCTGGAAGAAACAGACAACAATATGTAGTAGTTTTAATGGGAAGTCTACAAACTCTTGTGTTGCTTGCACTGGCTGTCTAGCTTCTAATTCATGCCAGTGTCGATGGTACAGGTTGGAATAAGTCTGCTTCAATGTCAAGTTTTTCTCGTTCAATTCAAGTTCTATTTAGTAAGTGCCTGATAATTCACTGCACATCAACTGCTGCTGTGTGGGCTGTGCATGCTCTGTGTGCTGAAGCATTTTGTTACCTGCTGTGGGAACACAGTTAAGGTGAGAATGTGTCAGAATATGCCCAGTAACTCATCCCTTTAATTTCAGCCAGTCAACTGAATGCAATGATAATGATGAAATTAGTGCTTGTATCTCACATTCACTTTTCCTTCCCATCAATTAACTGAGTACTTAACATACAAGAAGGGCTGTTGTATAACTTATATTATAACAGCATTAGAAGTGATGGAGCTCATTATTCTCTATGCAACTACTGCATGCATTATGGCCTAACTTACCATCGCGGGTCACCTCTATCACATACAGTCCTTCTTCTGAGCCAATTGCTATTCTATCTTGATCTAAACCAGGAAGGGAAAATAACAACAACAAAAAAGCTATTAATTCAGCTCCACTTAATCTTCTCTTTAAAACAGACTGTTTGCTTTGAACAGCTGGAAAAATTTCTGGACAAACAGATTTTCAACAGCAGATCAATTTTGCTGAACTTCATGTAGTCTGTCAAATGCATGCTATATAACATATTTCTATAACAACCTGTTGAACAACTGAATAGTATTATTTACTCTGAGTGGATGAAGAAATTTGAATATCAATGCAAGACTAGCATTTCCCCCCGTTATTAAATTCCTACAAAGGAATTCAGCTGAGGAATTTATTTCAAGGTGTCAGTGCTCTCACTACAGAAACCAATCTAAAAGCTTCAACAACCCTCATGCACTTATGAAAGTTAAAGCAAACATACCTACAATAGCAGCAGCTAAACTTGCTTTAATAAGAGGCAGTGTACTGTCATAGGCTTCTTGTGGAATATGCACAACCTGGTTTTTCAGTCTGTTTTTGTGCAGGATAGACTGCAACCCTTCTAGGATTCCAACCCACTTTCTCTTCTCATTCTCATTTTCCGTCAGGATCAGTAGAGAACAAGACTTTGAAGGCAAACCTAAGAGAGAAGCTGTCACCTTTTAACAGAGAGAGTTAAATTAATAAGAGTAATAAAAGCCTTTTTTGTCAGTATTATATACATCACAGAAGTGTGAAAGTAAAATACACTTTTTCATGACAACGCGATGATGTACCTGAGGGATATGCAATGCAGCACACAGCTAATACGACCACAGTGCTTCAAAGAAGCCCACACAAGCTACAGTGGCTTTGTTTAAAAATAATCAGTCTTGCTTAATCATTCTGAATCCTAAAATATGGGCAACGTACGTTACATTCCTTTCCTACAATAATCAGTACATCGCAGTAAAAGGCTCCTTCCTTCTCTGAACTGAAATTGCAGTAGCATGCCCTAATTTGTCCTGATTCCTTCCCCCAGCATTTTTTAATAACTTATTTTAAATGACTCACATGCTTTCTCAATCAGATGCATTTAAACACAATGGCATTGCTAAGGTCAGTTCTACATTTCGATTTTGCTACTTGATTTTCAAAGTATTTGTCCAGGAGGAACAGCACGTTATATGTGCATTAAAAGCTCTAAAGAAAAGCAATGTTTTGAGACTGAAGTACTGCATTCTCCCACTTCCCCATGTTAAAAGGAAATCACTGTGGCTTCACTTAATTTTCAGGTAAACTGTCCTGAGGATCTCAAAGCAGAACACAGTCTGAATAGAAAAACTATCCAAAACCTTTCTGTTGTCCAAAATATGCACTTAGTAGTTCTTAACGTAAGTTTTGTGTCCCGCATGAAGAGATGGGAGTGTTTGTGAGATCATGGGAACTGTGCTTTCAGTCACAGACAAACAGGCCATTAGCCAGTATCAGTCCTCAGAACAGATTTTTAGAATAACAGAAAAAGGCAGCAAAAACTGCAGAAGTGCAGAACTGAAGGCTGTAACATGGAATAACACACCTTCAGCCTATATGCCTTGAAAAGAAAAACACCGTAAAGGTGGATGATATAGTTATGCAACATACTCTTCCTGAAAGAGTGAACTAAACAATTAACACTCATCTTAAAGATAAAATATATCCGAAAGTAAATTTGGGACAGTATGATGTCAAAGACAGAACTCCAGAAGTAGGATGAAAGTGAAAAGCAGTAGGAAAAGAACTGAGTAGTTTCCAATTGCTAGTAGTTGTTATTACCCTGCACCAAGCTTTGTTCACGTCTAAGCTGTAACTAAGCATTAATATTTTAAAGATGGGGGCATAATGGATAATATTTCTAAATCTGAAAACCAAACCAAACCAAACCAGACTTCAGCTTTGGTTTTGCTTTAGATGTACCACTAGACTCCTTGGTCTTTTGAAGGCGGCATCTTAATGCAGGCAAATGTGGGAAAAAAATCGGAGAAGTTGGTCATAATAGAAATAGCATTATTCATCATACAAAAATCCAGTGTTCGCTATGAAACTCAAGGCTCCTTAGCTCAAACTGCTAAACTGTGTAAGGACTCCACTACAGACACTCTTGGCAGCCACGTATTAATGGCAGCACTTAAACTACAGTGTTCGATGGCCTAACATCCAGCTTTAAAATCTGGTTACCAAGGAGATAAGAGTCTGAGACAAGTTCTTCCTCTTCTTGATTTCATGAGGGGTTAGAGGTGGCAATATTCTAATGTTTGGCACCATTCTGGTATTGCTTTCTGGTGGTGGAAGATCAAAAAGAAATGAAAATCTATCTTTGGTGGGCTATCAATATCATCATGTGTTACGTGAAATTATACATATGAAAGAAGGATCAGATTTTTACACACATGATGTAAAGTAACAGTTTTAGCTGTTGTGTAGAAGTCACTCTATGTCATTATGTCAGCAAGATGCAAATGTAGCATTAAATGAAATGGAGAAAATAAACTCTCTTATATCAGGTATTACTGGTTTCCAGTTTTAGAAATTCCTTTTTTGAAGGAGAACATAAAACTGAGATGAGAGGTGGACTTTGGCAGCTTTCTCTGGCCCCTTCAAAAGGGTATCGAAATGGATACAACCACAAACCAGGCTTCCAGATAATTCATATCAGATCTCTTTAGTAGGGGATGACCTGATCAAGCTGTGGAGACATTTTGTCGTGTTTATCCACGCAAGTATTCTTACATGGGGTTGTATTTGACTTTTTTCTTGGGTACCTTTTCAGTTAAAAACTGCAGGCAGAAATTAGAGCAGCAAGTCAAGCAGGGTAAAATGTATGAATGCCTTGCTCTTAAACAAATCAACCACCATTCTGTATAGCTCATATTCTCTCCTCAGAAGTTGCTTCCCATAGTATTCTGTGTTTGCTAATTTGTGAAGAAAGCAGGCAGATGGGAATAAAAAAAACCCATCAAACAAACAAAACCCATTTAGAAAAAAGTAAGAGGAAAACAAAAGTAAAAGTAGTAGTAAGCTAAAGGATAGAAATTCACTGCAGAAAATATTTCTACATAAAAGGAGAAAAACAAAGCCATGGAAGCGTTCAAGTAGCCAAGACATCTATGCAAAACCCTAAAGGACCAAATGATTTGGACTGCATGTGACTGTCAGCTCTTTGGCTTCCATGTTCCACTGACTTGATTCTATATGACTGAGGATCAGAGACTATGAAAACAGTGAGTTTGTATATTTAAATGCAAGAGATTGTAGATAATGGTTGCTGACCTACTCTTCTCTGTATTTTAAAATTTCAGATTAAATATAATCTGCATAAAACCTAGGAAAGATGTTCGTGTTTTTAAAAACAAAAAACAGCATTCAGAGAGAAGATACACTCAAGAGGATATTGTAACTAAGCTAATTATTTTCTAATTTTAAATTTTTTTTATTATACTTCAATATGGAATTAAGGAAACTGAAATTTCAATTTATTTTTTTTTTTTAATATACAAGACAACACATGACAAAACTAGAATCAGTGAGCATAACCCAGCTTCAGCCTACTGTGTTACAGCATCAGTTCCTAAAGCAAGAGTCCTCCAAAGCCAAGAAAGAAAAACCAGGATCTGGTAATACCAATGGAAGAGGAGACTAGAATATTATAATCAAGAAAATAAAAAAAGCCAAGCATTGTATATAAGGCAGTAGCAAAAGAAGGAGAACTTTGTTCCTTACAATTCAGTTATAAGAGGAGTATCACATTGCTCCTCTACACATTTCAGAACCCCTTGTAAATTCTTATACTTCTGCATAACTTAAACATTAAATATGGGTAATGTACTTTGCTGTCAAAGCAAAACACTGGTAATTAGCTTGTATTTTCTTTAAAGGTAAATTGATAGCCTTACCCTGAATATGCAAGGGATGTCTTTACGAGTTGCATGTATTACATCCGATGC
>JANHGB010038650.1:0-15028 GCA_026283785.1 Coracopsis vasa
TATGGAGGGGACTGGCAGCAAAGGAGGATCAGCAGCATGGTTTTCTCCTCGCTCTTTTTCTGTGGGAGCAGAGGCCAGCCCTTAAGCCCTCGCGTTTCCCCTTATCTTCGCTGCAGCAAGTGTAGTGCTTAAATGCCAAAGCAGAAGGTGGCAAAATTTCCTCTGGAAAATAAGGCTGTAACAACTTCTTCCTCGGTGCATTACTTTTGTCTGGGGTTATCCTCCCCTGAGTCTTTCCCCTTAAGGAGGACGCAGACCGTGGTGACAGTGGGGCCGGCAGTGTGCAATAGCTGCCAAAGTGCTTGCTGCTGTGTTATCCTATGCCCCACAAGAATGGTATTTAAAATCATAGAATGGTTTGGGTTGGAAGGGACCTTAAAGATCATCCAATTCCAACTCCCTTTCCATGGGCAGGGACACCTTCCACTAGACCAGGTTGCTTAAAGCCCTGTCTTGTGGCTGCCGGTCCTTCTGCCAGCAGTGCCTTTCCTCCATCCTTCCTTTCTTCTGTCCTTCCTGTGTGAGGGAGTGGTGGAAAAGCCCCAGAAGTGGCATGCTGGCCAAATCCTGGCAGGGGATGTGTGCCTTCTTTAGTCAGTTTACCGTGCTTTTAATCTTTCAAGTCATTTTTTCTGCTTGCATTTTGTATGTTTTGTGTTCCAGCTGTGCACAGTCTCAGTAACACCTCAGTTTCATACACGTGGTGCTCTGAAAGGTCTTCTCCAGTGAAGGTTAAGGAAATCACACTGAAAACCTCAGATATGGTGGTAGCATTGTAGGTCTGCCCTGGGCAGCTCTCCTGCTTGCCTGCGGCTCCTGAAATGCTGGAAGTGTGGACTCAGAACCACTGGCACCTGTTCTGTTTGCTTGTTCTCTATTGAATAAACTGGTTTGCTGTTTGGGTGCTTTTTAAATGCAACTGCCATGCACACCCCTATTTAACACCCCTTTTCTAGATTACTTACCCAGAGAGATCCAACTAATACTACTTTTTAAGGGCCATAACAATAGCCAGTCACTTTTTATATAATAAAATAGCTCTACTTGCCCAATTATTTTTTTAAAGGCTCTATTGTGTCAATAGAAACAACAGAGTTAATGATTAGAAGGGATATGTGTAACTGAAAGGTTTATTTTCTTCTGTTACTCCTGGTCTTCATTGCAGGCGTGTTGTGTCCGTCTAAATTGAACTTTGATAGAAGTTGAAAGGTCCAGCTTTTGTTCTCGGATCTGCCACTACTTTGTCATATGGCCGTGGACACTGTGTGTCACTTCTAGGCTTTTGTTTCCCCACTGCTAAGGGGTAGACAGGAGTTCCTGCCTTTATAGCCTGAAAACTGTCATATCCTCTTGTTGCAGACAAGCTGATGGCCGGAAGGTCCTGCGGTCGAGCATACGGGAGTTTCTGTGCAGCGAGGCAATGTTTCACCTCGGAATACCAACAACGAGGGCTGGAACGTGTGTGACATCGGACTCGAAAGTCGTCCGTGACATCTTTTATGATGGGAATCCAAAAAATGAAAGGTGTACGGTTGTTCTGCGGATAGCTTCTACGTTTATAAGGTAGAAGGATTTTTTGTTGGGGCTTGTTATTCCTTTAAAGCCGAGCACAGTAGTCTTTTGAAACAGCATTTTAAATGTTTGCGTAACAGTACCATTTGCCTATTTCTTGCAAACCTCCTCACGGAGGCTTGGAGCTCTTTTGGTGGGGTGTAGGAAGCTACTGCTCATGTCCAGTGGATGGGATGAGCTGGTGTCATAGCACAGAAACAGATAAACGCTAAAGATGCTAGCCTGATAGGAAGAAGAACTGAGTTCTGCAGACCTCAGAGAAGTTTTTTCACTTTTATGCCTTCACAGAATACATGAGGGGTTTTGATGCTGGTAGTTGGGTTTAGCTGTATCCTTAATTCAAAGCTATTCTTATACTGTACTGTCACAGTTTGGGTGTTCTTTCCCTGCCTGAGAAGTGTTCAAGGTTCCTGCTCTGACACACAACATTAGGAGTTTCAGGAATTTGCATTTCTTCTTATAGGGTAACAGAATCTTAGAATTAGAGAATTAGAGGAAAGTGAGATATAAGGAATATATCCATGTATATGTAAGTGCGTGTATGTGTATATTTATATATATACGTGGAAAAACCTATCTTACATGCTTGATGTACAGTCTGGTATTTTAGTAAGTCCTATTCCTGTATCTTTACTCAGGGAAAGAATTTTTCTGTAGAAGTGGTTGTAAGAGACTTTAACAAGCTGGTCTTCAGTACTGGCTAGGTCCTGATCTATCAGTTTAGCTATATTCATGTGCTTCCTTGCGTTGAGTCACTGAGCCTCAGTAGGTTCAGTGCAGCAATTTTGTGGATCTTTTCTCTAGGTCAGTTGAAAGATTGACATTAAACTGGAGATGATGTGGTGTTAGGGTTACAACAGTAGATGGTTTTATTGCATGTAATATGACGTTAATAGTACTAGATAATACTTAAACATGTTTTTATTATTTTAAAACAGATTTGGTTCATTTGAAATTTTCAAACCTCCTGACGAATACACAGGACGCAAAGGCCCCAGTGTTAATCGCAATGATATTCGAATACAGATGCTTGATTATGTGATCAGCACTTTCTATCCAGAAATCCAGGAGGCTTATTCAGACAACAGTATTCAGAGGAATGCTGCTTTCTTCAAAGAGGTAAGAAAGATCAGAGCCTCTTCCTAAATCCATAGCGGTCATCTTTATGAATTTCATCTGCAAACACAGATGACTGGAGTTGGTTGATATCTTGTATCCTCCAATTGCCTTTGGAGAAAACACTCTTAATAGCACTGTATATTGATGAAAGCAATGTTGATATTGATCACACCTGTGAAAGTGGTTTTAACCTTTTTAACAGTAAATCATGATTTCTCTGCTCTGGGAGAGCTTCCCAAGGCTTGTCTCCATTTGCTGAGAGTGTCCTAGACTGCAAGGGGAATTCTGGCCCTGACTGTCAGATGGCGAGTTGATGGTACCAAGACATCACTTGCAATGCATCATCTTATAAAATACTGGGAACATTGAGTCCCTTCATGTCTCTCATGCTCCAAATTACAGACAGGAATGTTGAGTGCAAATCACTAACTCCAGGTTTTAGTATTGAAATGTTTGAAATGCATGTTCAAAACAGCCCAGTAAGAGGTCAAAAGGCAGGCTTAAAATCTGACATTCTCTGGATTTTGTGAGGTTTGACTTTGGGGCTGTGGGGGTGGTGTTTGTTTTGTGGTTTGGTTAGGTTTGGGGAGTGTTTTGGTTTGCTTTTCTTGGAGTTTTCTTGTTTTGATTTTTGTTATTGTTGGGGGGGTGTTGTTGTGTTTGGTTTATTTTCCTTTATCACAGCCTGAGCCTACTTGCAATAGTTCTTCAGAAGCAAATGCTTTACTGCCCCCCATCCTGGCATCCTTTCTTATTGTCCCCATTTCCATTTCTTTGTTTATTTGTTGTGCTCCTGCCTGTTCCTGTGGTACTTGATGCCTGTGCTGGCATTGCATCCTCAGTCTCTCTCTCTTGAGTGGAGACTTTCCATACCTTTCTCCACTTGAAAAGCATCCCAGTTCCTTACCTAATTTGAGAAGCACATCTATCTTTTTTAGTAGTGGTGATGTGCTGCCAGCTCAACTGTAATGTATTTTATCTTTCTTTTTGCACTGTGGAAGAAATGGAGAAAAAAAGTACAAGTGTTTGCTTTCTAGACAGTGCTGTCAAATGCAAACACCATCATCTGTCCTTCTCAAATAATTTATAGGAAGTGTGTTTAAATTTAAATGGTTGTGCCATTGAGATACTGCTGTTACTTATCTATACACAATACTTGTTTTCTAATATGGCTAGTAGTAGGAAAACATGATCAAAAAGAGTAAAGGTAAAAGTGAGTGCAAAGCTGTCTTTCTAATCAATATACCCATCTGTGAGTGGCACCCAAGCTTTGATTGCTTTTAGGTGTTATCATTAGTGGGATTTCTCTCTTGCTCTGGCAGAATGTAATGGATTCGTGCAAAGACATCAGCAGTCGAGAATTGCCTTACTGCTGGAATGCTTGCATCCCAGTGCTGATTGCCAGGACTTCTTTTGGTTTTAAGTTTTAGCACCTCCCTGGCACAGAGCCCTTGTGCAGGGTGTGTCCCCATTACTGGCTCATGGTGTGCCAGTAATCAGTTATAGACACATGCAGCTGACTGCCTGGTTCAGCAAAAATGGGTATAAGTACCTAACATGAGAATGTTGTAAAAAGTGGAAGCATGAGATCTCAAGGTGAACCAAGAGTTTCTGTTTCAGGCATCATTTGTGGGTTTTACTCCTTGTCACATTATCCCAGGACAAGATTTTTCCATTGATTCTTCCTTACCTGACTGCACACGCTTGAAAAAGGGAAAATTCTGGGTTTGAATACGGAGGCGTAGAACTGATATTTCCTCTGTTAACTAGATCATTTCTAAACCTTAATAAAATACACTGCAGTCTGGAGAGCTTTAAATTTCTGTACATTGATAACTATTTGGGAAGGTGAGTGGTTTTAGCTGTACAAATAGTTTGATTTAAAAGTTTTAGCTAATGGCAGCATAAAATTTGTATTTACGGCAATTCAGTAAAGGATTTAGAAATGGCTAGGTTTATCTGAAAGCCAGGTTAGCTTCCTGAATTTGAGATTCCGTAGGGCATACCCAGTTGTGGTTGACAGTTGGGCTGATATAATTCAATAACTAGAGCTGCTTTAAAATGTTATGCTATTTCTTTGAAGAATGGGGCACTGTGACTGCAGTCAAGGATTCCACAGCAGTAAGTCTCAGTCAGGCAGTGGAAGAACTCTAATGAAACATGCATTCAGTGAAGAATGGCATTTAGATCGAATTGTTGTTCTTTGAATGTGTTTTCTTAACCTTGTAGCTTTTTTCCACTCTCAGCAAATTGAGGGAAGTACTTATCAGTGCTAAAACTTGTTAGCAGGGAATCTTTTCTTTTGTGCAAACCACTTGCCTTCCTGCAAATCACTCCTACATAGCAGGTAAACCAAAAGGCTGACTTTATGCTGCGCTTTGTTGCATAAAGTTAATTTTATTTCTTAGGCTTTGCTTATGTTTTCTTCTACCTATAGTTAAAGAGTCTTTAAAATTTGTGGTGAACAAAACAATATATTTTATAATGACTACAGTAGTCGGCAAGTCTGTTGTCAAACAATTTACTGTATTTCAGTGTTCTGTCTCTAGTACATTTTAAAGCTGTCAGTTGACTTGCAGTCAAGTAGGGGCTGAAGAAGAGGACACAAACAGAAAAAGGGGGCTGAGAAACAGGAGAGCAGCAAGCTGTTCTTAAGATATTTGTGTGTAGCATACTGCCAGAATCTGCTTCTGCTGGAGCTGTAGAAACATCAGTTCAGACTAGGAAATGCTGGGAAATACAAGAATGTATTGGAAATGTATTGTGTTGATAAATGGGAAAAAAAATACTTTCTTTTAGATAACGAAACGGACAGCGAGGCTGGTAGCTGAATGGCAGTGTGTTGGGTTTTGCCATGGTGTGCTGAATACAGATAACATGAGCATAGTTGGACTAACCATTGACTATGGCCCGTTTGGATTTATGGACAGGTCAGTGTGGCATAATTATTTGAAATGTGTGTTATGTATTTGCTGTGTAGAGCTGTCTTGATGTTCACGATTGCTTTAATATTTTAACCCTAAAGCAGATTTATGAACCTTCTTTATGGCAAGATAGATTAAGTTAGTTCTGGTTGCCCTGTAGTTCTTCTTTTCAACTTCGTTTTAACCATATTCACATCTCGAAGTGTTAGACTGTTCTTGTAGCCTGTGGGGTTTCTCAGTGTTTTGAGAGGGCAGGGAATTATCTAATGAGGTAACTGGGAGAAAAGAACCAAGGAGTATTCTCTTTCAAAATCTTTTAGTTTCCTAGGGGAGACTAAAGTAATAAAAATAATACTTCTCACTCTACTGGTGTCCAGATAACTAGAAGAATGCTAACTATTTCTTCATTTGTAGATATGACCCTGAGCACATTTGCAATGGTTCTGATAACACAGGGCGCTATGCTTACAACAAGCAGCCAGAGATTTGCAAGTGGAACCTGGGGAAGCTTGCTGAAGCTCTAGTTCCAGAGCTGCCCCTGGAAATAAGTGAACTCATCCTGGAAGAGGAGTATGATGCAGAATTTGATAAACATTATTTACAGAAGATGAGGAAGAAGCTAGGCCTGATCCAGCTGGAATTAGAAGAAGATAGTAAACTGGTATCAGAACTCCTCGAAACCATGCATCTCACACGTTGGTGAAGAGCACAGAAGGTTATTGTTTAGTTGCCCATCAGTATCTGTAATCAAACCAAAATGTAGTTTATACTACATCTATAGTGTGTATATACGTATATATATATATATATATATATGATGTATGTATGAAAGAGGAAAATAACCTCTCCAGAGTGGTGACCTGAGTGGTACTGCTGTGGGGGGAGTTAGGAAGGAGGTGTGGGACCTGTTTTCCTGCTGAGCGATTAGTTGTATTATTCATAGAATTCACCTTTTCAGGTGGAGACTTCACAAACATTTTCTACTTGCTGAGCTCATTCTCAGTGATAGACTCTGATCCTTCAAAATTGGAAGACTTCTTAAAAGAGCTTACAAGTCAGTGTGCTTCTGTGGATGAACTGAAAGTTGCTTTCAGACCACAGATGGATCCAAGGTAATACTCTTCTTTACTTAAACACTTTGGCCTGTGCTTTTAATTTCATTATAACCATAATGAACCCTGCATGCTGTGTAATATTTGACTGATTTTAGATTTTGCTGTTTCACTGTTAACTGGATGCATCATGATCTACAGCAGTGCAAATTCTTGTGTGTTTTGTGACTGACGGATGCTAAGTAGTGACTTGCAGCAGTTGGCTCTAGGGCTAAAGTTATCTGACCTTTTGCTTGGTCCTTTTTTCTTTTTCTCATCTGTCTCTGCTGACTAAGGCCATGAGAGTGCCAGATAGTGAAGTGATGCAGAAATATTTTATAGAAGAAATGGATTTGAACAACAATGGTACCATGGTCTGCCAATGTACTGACAGCAAATCACTTTCAGCCACCAATATTCTGAGCTGACTATAACCTAAATGCACACTTCAGGCTCTGAAAACTGTGTGGTACCATCCATGTCCCATTTGAAGGGCCATATTCTGCAGTCCAGCTACTTTGAGTGTGGAAAGAGTCAGTTTTGTTCAACTGCTGCTTATAACAGTGATTGTAGCAGTTTTTCACTTTCTAGAGCAGTGGAAACCAGGGAATGAGTGTGACCCATTCATTTGTCATATTTTTCTTAGCATCTTTCCAGATGGGGAAAAAAATTCAAGTGGGGGTATTTTGGGCATGTTTTTTCCCCTCTCTCTGTTTAATATGTGCTCCATGAAGTAATGAATCTAAAGAAAAAGCTGAAGAATTTGGTGTGGTGTTAATAATTTGCATAAAGCAGGGAGCTGAGAAAATGAGTTGGGATGAAACTTGTCTTAACAAATTTGGGGTTATGCCAAGATGGTTGGCTGTAGCCATTTATCATTTTGGAGGTACTATGGGTTATTTAAGTTTTGTGGTGATACACTAAAATGAAAGAGAATTAAATAAGCGGTATCCACCACCTTAATTTATTTAAGTTCCCGTTTTCAGCCACTTTGCTACTTTAAGTAGATACCATGCAATATGAAGGTAGCTCCTGTGACAGAGACAAGACAGTATTTCATTAAACACTGCATTCAGGCTTGGAGGAACGTGAAAAGTAGCTATAAATCATCATGATATGGATGTAAAGCTTTGGAGGGGAATAGCACTGTGTTAAAGTGCATGCAGAACTATTTTCATCACAGCACTTGGATATTGTAGAGCTGGGTGTGTCAGATGTGTAAATCAGATTTGGATATTATTATATAAACTCAGAAATCAAAGCACCCATCTTATCTTTGCTTACTAAAAGCAGGGAAGTATAATCTGATATAGTGAGTTGTCTGTTTTGAGGCCAGGGAATAGCATTCTTCTCCTTTGTTTATAAATGCATTATAGAAGGAAATAAAAACAGTGTATTTTGATAAGCTCCAACTTATACTCTTTGGGGTTTTTTATTCATTTTACTTAATCCTGTAGTGCAGTTATGAATCCAGGGAAAATGAAAGTTAGCATAGCATAGTATTGAAAGCTGCTGTACAGCACCAGCTAACACAGTCAGACTGGAAAAGAATCAACCCTAGTCAAACTCGCAGCAAAATAGCCTGGATATGTTAGGAATTTATTGCCACAGAGCACTTCTCATTCTATGATTTAGACTGGCTAACTAAAAAGAAATTAGATAAACAAACTGTTATCTCATATGACTTATATGAGTTACCTTCCCCCAGGTCATTTGGGGTTTTATTGGTACTGGTAAAATCGTAGGTATTGGATCCTTATTCTGCATGCCAATACAGTGTTAATGTCAGGAAAAGAAATTGAAAACACACAGAACCTATGGACTCTGTATTATCTTGATACCTAAGTAAGTTCAAATTCCTGATTCCAAAGTCCTTTCAAAGTTCCAAGGGTATTCTGATGAGAATTGCACATCTAAAACCCACTGGGAATTCTGGAAATCTGCACTTTAAGTACGACAGGAATGCAAACACGCACACTGAAGAAGGGGGGAGAAACAGTAAAATTAGCATAATTTATCATTTAAAAATTGTTCTGTTAATGAAGTGCTGTTATTTAAGATCCTCAGTGAAATCATTCATTATTGTGAATGTCTTCATATCTACTTTATGATTGCAAAAAGATGGTTCTTGATAGGCAGCCCAACGTTAGCATGTAATGTGTTTGCTCCTTTTGTTCCCAGACAACTGTCAATGATGCTGATGCTGGCTCAGTCTAATCCTCAGCTGTTTGCACTAATTGGGACAAAAGCCAATATAAACAAAGAGCTAGAACGCATTGAACAGTTTTCCAAACTGCAGCAGTTAACAGAAGATGATTTACTCAGCAGAAATAAAAGACACTGGAAAGAATGGCTGGAGAAATACAGGTGAGGTTTCTCACTATTCAGAGCAGTGTATTTCATTTCCTCATTTTATTTGAGAGCAACATGCCTGTCTCACGAAAAACGCCCTGTCTCAAAGTATGCAGTCTCGGAGAGATGTGGGGCCATGCAACTCTGGATATTAACTACATCTGTGTTGCTGTGAATGTTTGTATTATGTATACTAGATTTTGGGGAGGATTTGAGGTATAGGAATCACCTGGTGTCAAATCTAGCATTAAAGTGCTTCAAGAACGTGTACGTTGTATTCTAGCAGAGAGTAGTTCCAGTTGTGAGCTTTTAAATGCTCAGTAACTACAACTGACTCACCTGTCAGCATTTTATCCTTTTAAATTTTTTTCTGAAAGAAAGAAAATCTATTTATTAATATAGAAATCAAGTAGAAGTATTCTTAATCTAGGAGTAACTCTGAAAGAAATCATTAGGAGGAAAAGAATGGCCAGACTATTGTAATAGGCCTAACTTAAAAGCCTGAAAACTTAGTGTCAGCGTGAGGGGGGTTGTGTTTGGTTTTGGTTGGTTTGTTTGGGGTTTTGTTTGTTTGTTTATTTTGGTTTGGGTTTTTTTCTGGTTTTGGTTTTGGTTTTTTGTTGATCTGGGTTTTTTTTAATAAAGAGCCCTGTGTTAGCAGAGCATTAGTTGGTTAGATCAGGACTCCATTCACCACCTGGCTGCCTGTGATCATGTTTTCCAGTGGGGCTGAGAGTTAGCAAGTATTCCAGCTAAAAGGTAGCTCAAACTGCCTCAGCTATATTGCATCCCCTTGGACAGGATGTCACATGGTTTAACCATAAACAAGCATAGAAATCCTTAAAGACAAGATCTAAATGCGATGGTCTTTGTGGAGCAGTGCAGAGCAGACTGTGCACCAGTCTCAGTCTTGTCAGAGAATATGCAAGGTGTGCCGCTTCCTCGAGCCTAGTCAGGACCTGCTGGTGGTCCGTAATGCTGCTTTTAAATGAAGGGGTTTTATCTGTTGTCATGCTGCATTTTATAAACTGAGGGGATTATTGGTGATGTAATGTTTATTAAAAACTGCAAACTCAGGATCTCAAGGCAAGGAAATGTTTCAACTTTTATGTGTGATTCTTGATCCCAACCATTGTTTTCACTACTTGATTTCAGAGACCGTTTGCAAAAAGAAATAGAAAGTGTTAGTGATGCTGATGCTTGGAACACTCATCGTGTGAAGGTTATGAATTCCAGCAATCCAAAATATATCCTGAGAAATTATATTGCCCAGAATGCCATAGAAGCAGCTGAAAATGGGGATTTCTCAGAGGTATGCTCTTACTCCTTAATATCTCTCTGGGCTTGCGTGGATGTGTAGTGGTGCTGTTGATAACTGACATTATGCTGGTGAAATTCCTTCTGGCATCTCGGGCAGTAAGGGGATTGGGAATTTATGGTTCAAAAAGCCTGTAGTATTTTTGAGGGAGCTGTAATTTTAATGACTGCAGAATGAAGAAAGGAATTGAAAATCTGAATCTGAACTTCACCACCTTTTGGGGGCTAATCACAGGATAAGACACTTACCCTGCTTTTGCTGTCTTCAGAATGGTGCTTACCTTGGGAAGCAGTTAGGGATTAATGTACACTCATTCCTTGCTGTGCTATTGTCTTTTAAAACTTCTGGTTTTCACCTGTGAAGTTCAGCTGGGGGATTGTTACATGCAGAATATGAGAAAATGAATTAATCATGAGAAATGACACAAGGACTTGTATTTGATACTTGTATTTCAAGTTACTTGAACTTGAGTTCCATACGGATACAATCTCAGGCGGCTACAATTTTATAGTTTTCAGCTTATTTGATATGCATATTATTAATCTATTTAACATTTGGTTTGTCTGGGGTTTGTGTATTAAATACAATGCACTCGATCATTATTTGGTGTGAGGTTCTTTTCTACATCATTTTGCCTTTACTTTCTGAATTCTCATAACCATGCTATGTTTTCTTTTCAGGTAAGAAATGTACTGAAACTATTGGAGAATCCATTCCAAGAAGCAGAAGATTTCAGGGAGTTAAAGGAGGATGCAGAAGAGGAGGGAGCAACTGCTGCAGCAGCTGCTTGTGCCCAAGACACCAGAAGCAGACTACCCTATAGCAGTAAACCTCCACTGTGGGCTTCAGAGCTCTGTGTTACATGATCTTCATAACTGCCTTGTTTTGTTTTTTGCTGTAAACTGAAGACTCTGACCCTCCTTCAGCAGTGAAGAATGCAGCAAGGCAAACATCAGAGTGCTATTAAGTTATTGAAACAACCCTGCATTTGGATGCATCTGCAGCAGTCTTCACCTGTGCTTATTTGAAGCAGTCATGGATCATTGGAACAAACCGATGACAATCAACAGTCTCCATATATCAGTAATTTAAATGTTTTGAGACTGAAAGTCTTTCCTTTATTCATATCACAAGTATTCATACACTGCAAGTAGAAACCAATATTTTATGTTGAGGCAGGCTGAGCTTCAGACATCCAAATGGAGTTGTTATGTGAAGACAAAAAGAGCAAGTCAGGAATCTGATCTGTTTTTGTCTGATGTCTTAACTAATAGTACTTCTAACAATTTATTTACTGCTTTCTCTATGCAGGGACTATTAATTCTCTTTAATGGAGGAATAGATTCAGTGTTGCTTGTTTGAAGCTATGTTTCATTTAATTAAGAAGTTCATTTCTTGTGAACCTTCAGACTGATATTTAATCATTATCTATTTTCAGAGAATTTGTGCAGGCTGGGGCTTGGGGGAGCAATGGGATTTTATTTTTATTTAATATATTAAGAGCAGAATGAAGGGAGACCATATGCATTTGCACTGGAAAATCCTGGTGGTAAGGTTTATTCAGGTTCAGTATGTTCACATACAACGTGTAAATATTTACTAAAATCACGGGTGCAGTTTGTAAGCCAGTTGACTTGGGCAAGGCCAGTTAGCCAAATCAGTGTGAACCTTAAACTACCCCAGTACTCAAATCCAGGTTCATTTGCTATTTGTGTGCTCTTAACAGAGTCGTCTTGTACAAGAAGTGTGCAGGTGGGGTGCCTGTTCATTCACACTGGTCAGTGGGATTCTTCCATTCCCACTCTGGTCTTGCACCATTTAGTTTGCTACCACAGTCTTTGAGAAGCTTGACACTGAAAGTTGTCATTCAGGACATGTTATTTGAGCCTGTGTTAAAGATCATAGAGGATATGGGAGGAGATGGGAGCTGACTTGCTCGCAAATTACTTGTTGATAGTGTTTCAGTTGAGGTTCCAGCAGAAGGTTGGTTGCCACATCATTATTGCCACATCAGCCAAAACCGATTGTTCCATAGTTAGTTACTACTTGGCTTTCTGAGCTGCCTTGTAAAGGACTCTATTACTGGTTCAGGTACCTGAAATCTGGGGAAAGTTTGGTTTAATGCAAAGGTTTCTCTTTTCCAAAGAGACCACTGTCTTACACTGTGAGTTTAAGTCTGCTAAATTCCTCTTCCACCCCTGTGCAAGCTTAATATTAGCTCAGGTTGATTTGTGCTCTTCTAAGTCTTCCTCAAAATACAGGCTACTGAAAAACAGGGAGAAGAGTTGGGATGCGCTTATAATCTGCACTGATAACCAGCTTGTCCTCCTTGTTACAACAGAGTAGATGTTTTGAATGTAAACATTGTTGTGTCTTGCCTTTGACCTAGAGAAACTGATGCTGAATAATGACTTGTGACAAGCTAGAATCTTTGATGCCACTTTCTGTAATGTTTTGGAGCCCCTGCAGAAAAGGACAAGCTTGAATGTGTATTTACTTAGTACATGGAAGGATGATACAGTTGAAAGAGGAAGTACCTTGAAGAAATGGGCAATGACTAATGCTGGCCCAAACAGCTGATTGCCTTTTAGAAATAACCCATTTCTGTAGGAGTTTGAGAGTTAACTACCAGATTATTTTTCATATAAGATACAAATTATGGTGTACCTCTAAAGCTAAAATCCTGGAGAGAGGCATACTTTGAAATGCAATTTTAAAAAGGGAAATTGAATGTAACTGTGAGAAATAAAAACATGGTGGTGTTTCCTGCTAAAGCAATTTTAAAAAGGGAAATTGAATGTAACTGAGGAATAAAAACATGGTGGTGCTTCCTGCTAAATAAATTCATTGCTGATAGACAGATGCAGTGCAACAGGTTTTGAAAGCTTTTAATGATGAATGCAGACCCTTGGTGTGGCTGCTTTGGTGTGCCACTCAGTGATGTTATATTTGTATAGGTGAAGTGTGTTCACTGGTGGGTAGGAATATGAAGAGGGTCTAACTGCACTGATACTCAGCTGCTTGATTTCTCAGTGCAAACAGTAATGTTGATGCTTTGTGTCTGAAGAAACCAAGTGGAAAGCTTGTGCTCTTCCAGCATACTCATTGCAACATGCAGGTAGTAGTTTCAGGTCTGATTCTTCTGTTCTTGTTTTGGAGCAGGATGGAAGCAGGAGGTTGAGGACAATTAGACCAAACTTTGTCAACGCAAGAACTTTCTCTCTTAGCTCAGTTCTTCAGAGAGAAGGGAATACAGCTTTTGACATTTGGGAGTCTAAATACTTGAATCATAAATTGCTGCTTGATTTTTACAGCTTATATTTGCAATAGGTAAACCTGAAAATAGCACTACTTATTGGTTAAATATTCTGCTTCTATAAAAGCCATGGACTTGTGCTCACGATGAAAAATGAATTGGTGACTCTTTGCATCAACAGTTTTCTGTGGAAACACATGATCAAACAGTCTGTGGCTGTGGAGCTGGAAGGACCCTTGCATCAAAGCAGGTGGTACCAGGTCACAAAACTGAACTGCAAAGCTCCTGGGGTCATGTCTCTGGATGGTCTGACTTGGTAGAGGATGGTGTCACGTCCTCTCAGGACTCTTTTAAGATTTCACTGTAACTCTGCTTGATGAGCTTGTAAATCTGTAATTCCCAAATGTTTTGCTGTCAGCTCTCACTTTGGAATGTTTTGTGGGTTGTTTTTCTTTTGGTTTTGTTTGTATTTTCCCCAAACAAGTGCTATGGCTTTCTTGGAATCTTTTATAAAAAATTAAAAATTCAATTTTAATATTCCTTTTATGCCTGTTTTCTGAAAGAGTTTTGCTCTTAACCACAGTTTGTAGGCTTCACTGCCTTATAAGTATTCACTCAATGTTAACATCCGATGGCCAGACTATCACAGACACCTCACTTTGTATTTTTGCAGTGTTTTCTGAGGAGTAGATCATCACAGGTAGTCTCCTGCCTCTCCAGGGATCCTGGTAGTGTGCTTGGAGCAAGGTAAGGACCCTCACCTTTTACAAAGAGACACCTCCCTCTTAGTTACTTGACCATGAGACCTATGCTGACACCTCTTTTATTCTTCCTGACATCACTGGAATTAAACCCACCCCCTTATGTCAACAGATACAGGATGTAATTTCAAACTGCTCACAGAAATAGACCATTGGATAGGAAGTGAAGATGCATTTTGTTTGTTTAAACTGAGTAGTTGATGCAGACTATTTTTTTTCCCATAAAGCTACTACAGCCATTTCCATACTGAAGTGCTCACATAACACCGGAGTTGAAAATATACATTAGTTTTTCTCATTTGAAGTAATTCTTGGTATGTCCTTTCTAAACAAGCAGTGTTTTCCAAATGAAAACTGATTTTACTTTGTGCAGGGTCTGGACAGGACAGAGTTAACGTTCTTCATAGCAGCCTGTGTGGGGTTGTGTTTTGGATTTGCAACTAAACCTTGGGCTGATAACACAGCTGTGTCTTGGCTCTTGCTAAGCAGTGTTTGCACAGCATCAAGGCTGCCTCTTCCCCTGCTCTGCCCCAGCCTGGGAGTAGGGGAGAAGTTGAGAAGGAGACATAGCCAACCTGAACTGGCCAAAGGGCTGGTCCATGCCATACAGCATCATGCTCAGCAATAAATAAGGG
>JANHGB010038650.1:21794-39197 GCA_026283785.1 Coracopsis vasa
GCTAAGAGTAGGTATTCTGCAACATAGGCCTTTCTACTGGATTTTAGCCAAATGGCAACAGGCTCTTCCAGCCTTGCTGCAATACCACAGTAGTTTTCACAGGAAAGTGTGAAATGCCCTTCCATGACTACTTATCTGACAAAGTTTGAAATTATTATGTCAAATCCTTGTATTCTTTCTATTGCTGGGATTAGCAGTAGGAAATACTACTCTCTTCCCTGGGACTTCCTTGGGCCTGGGCATCCCTTCCATGCAAAGGACTTTCTTTTGCCTCAGTCCTAACAATGTTAAGAGTTCCCTACTACAAGGTTTCTTGACACAGCACAAAAGAGGAAATCAGCACAAGGCAGGATTCTAATTCACACTATTCCCTCATTCCCGAGCTAAAGCAGGCAATCCAAAACCAGCAGTTAAGACAACAAAGCAAATACCTTCTCAAACAAAAGGTCACTGAGCGACTGAGCAAACTCCCCATCTTCCATCAACAAAAAGTGTCTCAGTGCTTCAAAATGCTTCTCCACATTCAGTTCCACAAAGTAGTAATCAACTATTGCTTTGTTCACAAGAGAAACACTAAGAATAAAAACAAAGAAAAGGTATTCTTCTTACAAGCAACTCCTTCCTTACTGTTAACATTCAGGTATGGCTACATGAGATCAATGCTCCAGTACTTAACTCTGACGTCCAAGACAGGATGATAGTCACATAAGCAAAAAAAATGAAACAAATAAAATCTTCATCCAGAATATAGCAGAATTAAAACCTACCACTTCAGCTAACTGCGTTTTGAACAGTACTGGGGAATTATTTTAACACTGGCTACCTAGAACATGGTGCTAGGCCTGGAGCAACATTTTGTCAATAGGCTTTTATCTCTGTCATCTACACAAACAGATTAAGAAAGACTATTAAATCCCTGAGAAGAATATCCTAATTGGTAAAGCTCTGACACTAGATATTGAGGGCAGGTCTATAAGCAATATAGGTCTATACTACAATTTTCAGTACAGTGTAGGTATTCAAGCCAGCTTTAAATAATTTAACTTGCATACCAGGGATAGGCTAAATCTGCCAGCACACAACTCAGGCCTGCTCACTTTCCTTTGCTGAACACATGAATCTGTATAGAGATTGCTCTGATTGATAGCAATCTGGATGTTTAAAACTAAGTTAGATAATTACATCTTTCTACATTGCACCAAACTTTGAGTCTAGTATACTCTGAGTTGGTAAATGGAAATCCAGACTTACAAGAAAGTAGATTCCCAAACAGGAAGCATGTCAACACATCTGTGAATAACTGTTTTCATGCCAGAAGCTGATCTTGTACATAATAACAGAAACTTTTCTTTAAAATACCATTGGATTTATTAAGAAAATGCTCCAACATACGTGTTTTCCCTATATATTCCAAAAGTAACAAGAACAGCTTCTATTAAACTTCAAACAGCCTTGAAGTTCAATAGAAACATAAAATATATCCTGATCAATATGCATGAGCTTTCACATCATCAAAAGATCTGTTCCCTCTTATCTTTCATCTGCCAAATAAAAACTAGCACAAACATTATAAATAACACACCTTCTTTTTAAAAGAACGAGGAAACCAATGGTGTCAAAACCACTGCTGCATAATCCACGAGTCTGAGAGCAAACAGTTCCCTCTAAGCCCTGGTATTTCAAACAGACCTTCAAAGCTTTAATTTACTAATAAAAATATAAGTGAGTTTATGTTACTATTTACATTAAATGTAAATCTCAGTGTTTTAGTTAGTTATGGACCATCCACTGAACCGCTTGTGGGAGCAAAGAGAAAAATTAAGGGAACAGATCTATGCACAACTCTTGTCTCAAAAAAGAACTAATAAAGAATACAACACTAATGGCTAAATTATTGATTCACCATTTCTAGCAAACACTCACTGAGATACAAGTGGAGCAGTAATAGACCGTTTCATCAGCACTGGCAGGGATAAGAGCTCACTCAGCTGTACAGCCGTTTCATCTGTCGCTGACTGTACCATAGGGTCCACAGGAAAAGTGTAGGATCTTGGTATCACATGATGCAAGAGATGAGAAACTGGTAGTTCTGCTAAATTTAAAAACATATAAGCATTGTAAGCTAGTGTAATTAAGCAATTCAATAATCTGTTTCTATTAACCTCTACAAACCCCTCTACGTTAGAAAATCACAATGTGTCAAAATGAATTTCTCATTTCTGTGCCCAGAAGCAAAGTGTTTGGCTACTGCAGTTCATAAGACTGGCAATTTGCTGGCAATT
This sequence comes from Coracopsis vasa, assembly GCA_026283785.1. Taxonomy (NCBI): domain Eukaryota; kingdom Metazoa; phylum Chordata; class Aves; order Psittaciformes; family Psittacidae; genus Coracopsis; species Coracopsis vasa. The sequence goes on from JANHGB010038650.1 coordinate 24,077, forward strand.
TAGGTAATTGTTTTGGCACTCAGCTTTCTTGCTGAAGTTTCCCACATTTGTGGTTGATCTACTGTTCCAACAGTTCTACTCACACATCAAATCATAACTATCTTGATATTTTTCAATACAATACTGATCCGATAAGGCTTTCAAATAAGCTTGTTCTTTCTTCCATGTATCTTCCTCTCCCCCTTCCTCCTCCTTAGTCTTTGGAGTATTAGCTTCAGAAGACAAAGTTTCTTGAGGCACAGTATCTTGTGGACTTGCTTTTTCAGGTTCTTGTGCCTAAAACAAAAAAAATTGGACAAATTTCATGAGAGATGCTGTATCTGTCCACTCACACTTAATGTGTTCTTACAGGTACTTTACTAGTTGTTCCAACTGAAAATAAAAGAGCTTACTCACCTGTACTTTTCTGACATGTAAAACCAGCATGGCATTACAGTGGATTAGGACAGAAACTTACTGTCTTAACTACCAGTGTGTTTAATCTTCAAAGGAAAAGGAAATCTTCACAACAACTACTTTTGTTTCTTACCTGTACGATCTGTGAGGAATCTGGAGAAAGGACCTTGTTGACCACATCTGCCATTACTGTAATTAGACGTAAATTAAAGACAACACTAAATACTTAGTTCACACTTCAGATCTGCTCCTGAAGTTCTTCAAGATTTCTCTATAGACTATCACAGGTACAACCACCTCAATAACAGTCCCACCCAGGCAGTTTTATGCCTGTTTTCTACTCAAGATCACAAGAGATCCTGTTTGAGTTTCAGAACAGAATTTTTTAATGCGGTTTCTTCTATATAGGAGAAAGACTTAGCTCTAATTCTTTCCTCTGAATTCTAGCAGAGGAATCTGAGATGTCCAAAAAGTTATGCAAGGAATTAAGTAATAAATACCCATTTTGAACGTAGACATCTACAGTTACCTTCATGAGCCCTTAAACAAATGCTGACTGAATGAACGTAATTTAATTTACCTTCTTCTTTCTCTTCCATTGTATTTTCTTTTTTGTCATCTTTAATAACAGCATCAGGAAGGACTGGAACACTGTCAGATGACTGCAACTGTGGTGAAGTATTTTTCTTCATTTGTGATGCTTTTGCTTCCTTTCTGCTCCCTTCAGCAGGAGATGATTCTTCACTGTACAGAAGGGTCTGAACTGTGGAGTCAGTGGAAGGACTCGAAATGATTTTACGATGAGGTATTGGATCATCTTCTGTAGATGGGGCCCACTTCCCTATTTGGATGCTTGACTGGGATGCATGACCAAATGGGCTCCAACGAGATTTCAGAGGCTCTGTATCTGAAACCAGTTCTCCAATTTTGATGTGTGATTGTGAAGCATGCCCATGGATGCTCCACCGAGGCCTAGCTGAGACCACCTCTGACACATTTTCACCAATCTTGATATTGGCATCAGATGCATGACCATGAATGTTCCATCGGGGCCTTGTAGGAGCTACGTTTGACACATACTCTCCAATTTTAATATTGGCTTCTGAAGCATGTCCGTGAATATTCCACCTGGGCCTTGAGGGCTCTGCCTCTGAAGCATATTCCCCAATTTTGATATGAGCTTCAGAAACATGTCCATGAATATTCCATCGGGGTCGGCTAGATTCAACTTCAGAAGTATAGCTGCTGATTTTTATATGGGAATCGGAAGAATGCCCATAAGGACTTGCATGTGGCTGGTAAGTCTCCACATGAGGTACATACTCTCCCACTCTAATGTTGGAATCAGATGCATGTCCATGAATATTCCACCGAGGCCTTCTGCACTCTACATCAAATTCATTTTCTCCAACTCTAACATGTCCCTGCCAAGCTGCAGATGGTCTGAGAACTGTATTAAAATCATACTCGTTTTGCTGATGCAGTGGTGCATTGTCTTCTCCTTCCAGTGCTCCTCTCAAGACAGGCTGATTTTCACTTACTTGAGGAGTCTCAGAAAGATCCGAGTTAATATTTCGGAATGCTTCATCCAGCAAAGACCCTTGTACGCTAAAAGCAACAGGCTGTTCATCTTGTGGCTTTGGTAAGAAATCTTCTATATCCACACTGGATTCAGGCAGGAAATCAGCACTGTAGAGAGGACTGCGTGCTTTCTCTGAACTCTGGGGAGTGCTTTCAGATCCAGCTGCTTTAGGCTGAAAATGCTGATCAGGGTTATTATTTGTTGGCTCTGGCAGTGCCTTGTCAGCAGAAGTAGTATATTCCAGTCCAGGCTCAGATTCTTTTTGGCCAATTGTCTCATTGACATGTGGAGGTTTCAGAGAAGACACCTAAGAAAGAAATAATTATTACAGTGTATGGCTAGTCACACAATCAGGCTACTTTTGAGACACACTTTATCACCATTTTTTCAGATGTACTACAAATAGTGTGGTAACTAGTCACCCTGCTATTATAGTGAACCTCGTGTTTACTGAACTGAAATGAACCATGAAACGAACTCCTTGAGGGACACCTGGAACAGCAACCTGGAGTTGATGTAAGAAAATAAACTCACCTGTGAATGTGGATCTTTCACAACAGGGGGTTTATCTAAAGCCAACTGGCACTGTTTATAAGGAATAATATCTAATTTTCTCCTGTAGCTTCCATCTGGAAGTTTTTCAAGCATTTCCTGTAAGTAAAAAAGACGAAACCAAGTCTTTGAGTACCAAATGCCAAATTCTCTAAATTACATTTCTTAAATCTTTTCAGAAGATACCTCGATGCGTTTTTGATCTTCTAACAGAAACTTAAGACGAGCTGTTTCCAACTTGTGTCGCTGGATTTTCCATAGGGCTCTTTGTTCCCTACGGGCTGCATCATCAGAAAGTTTGCTATAATGGTCAATTAATTCCTGCCTAAGAAGATAAAAATAAAGCTAAGTTATGGATTTTCACATACTCATTTTCGTCTTTGTTTCTAAAGAATAAGACCTTTCAGCACTTTAGAACTGAGGAACAATTGCTTAAAAGTAGAAGCCAGAGGCTTCAATCCCAGAGAATAAACAGTGGAGAAAACAAAGGAATTATTCTTAGTCATTATGACAAAGTATTCTTAGTCAATATGTATTTCTATAAATATTCCTAGTAGGTTACTCATTTATCTTAAGTATTTTTAGATATAACAAAACACAGTGAAACGTAACTATATGCAGAACAACAGCAGTTCAAATAATTATTCATCTAACTCCTCTGCTTTTTACTTCCGCTTTGACATACATGTGACCGTTTTTGCTGTGGGCTCAGCTTTTAGTTGTAAGATGTAGTTACACTTTTTCCTGAAATTCTGATGATAATAAAACCCAGACTGGAGAGGGCTGGCATGAATCAGTGGCTCCCAGACTTTTAGGCCACTCACTAACCATTCCCAAATGACAAAATTCCTCACAGATTATCAAAAAATCCTTACATCCACCTTTTAACTGCAAATATTACCCTTGTACAGCAATATCTGGGAACTGCTAGTACCATAGATTTTAATATACAGTAATTTTTCCTGAGGTTTTTATGGTTATGATGGTTTTGGAGTATTCAAACTTTGGGAGACTACTCAGAAGCATTTACCTTGCCTTTTTTTCCAGTTCTTCTTCTAAAGCTTTCAGTCTTTTTTCTCTCTCTCTGAGTTCTCGGGCATAGCTGAAATCATCATCAATCTCTTCTTGCTTTATTGCAAGACGACGCTGCATAAATATTTAACACTTTTAAAAGCCACTCTCAATACCAGCTGTAATACACACACCTGTGAGAAGTTCATATTTGTACCCCACTCATTCAATTCATTCAACTTCAGTACAATAGATCAAGATATCCTTTCAATTATTTGCCTAAGAAATAAAACTGGCCTTTAGAAACACACAGAAATACCTCCTGGTCCTTTGCAAATTGCTCTTTCAGCTTCTGAAACTGTTCCCGTTTCTTTGCATCCAAAGCCATTCGTTCTGACATTTTTTGATCTGTATTAAAATGGATATTGTTAGTTCATATTAACAAACCCTCTGGAAAACACATGAAACACTACTGCAACTTACCATTAATGGCTTTTAGCACTTTACTAGCAGTTTCTCTAGCATGAACAATTAACTCTTGTTTGGCTATTTCCATGCGTAAATCCTAAAAAGAACCCAAACAAAAACACACATGGAAATTTTTTCTACCATTTTAGACTTGAAAATACATTGTTGAAAAGACAGGTACACACTTTATCAAGGTTATTAATTTATGGCTACAGTACAGAAATATTAATAAAGCAATTAATTGTACAGAAAGCCTCTGAGCTAATTTTAAAAGTTAATACTGCAGGCCTTTCCACAAGCTAAATCCATCATGTATACACTATATTGGTGGCATCTGAAAGTTAGAAGTCTCTTTGTAACTAGGAGAGTTCTGAAAAAACAAGTAGCTATGCAAATTACAAAGAGTCTCATCTTCTTACTAACTAGCTTGTCACATTTGTTACATTAAAATTTAACCATCTTTTCGCTACTTTTCAGTAGAAGGGCAAATCTGCTGCTGCAAGGAATAAAATGGAAGTCCAAAACTCATTTGATACATGAAAATGTCAACACACCACCTATACTTTTACAAGCTGTATTAAGTAAGTTTATGTGTTGCGACAATAATTCAAACAGCAACTGACCAATGAAAAGATTCTGACCATAAATACAAATTATGTCAGAGTTATAAAAAAAATGAAAAATTAGTATTTAAAAAAGAAAAAATCCCAACAATAAGGTCTTCATTCTTTTATTCATTTACCTTTTCCTCCTTGCTTATGGAACTGTATCTGGCAATTCTTTCCATTCGACCCACATACACTGCACAATCTCTCTCTATTTCTTTCAGCTCCTCAAGCGAAAAAATAACTGAAATCCGGGGAACAGGAATATCTGACCAGCATATATAGTGCTGAAAAATGAGAAATGTCCTTTTATATACATTTCTAAGAGTAAAATGTTACATTATGAACTCAAATGATGTATTTTTTAACTTAGCACTGCTTCAAGGCACTGAAACAAGCCTCCACACAGGATCTATAACCTTTATTAATATCACTGGTTTTAGCATTTATATCATTCGAACTAGGAGAGGAGACAGAGGTATAATGTTCCAGAACTTGGATCACAGGGAAAATTCTCAGAGTCCCCTTTTTTCCCAATTAATTGGATAGGAATCTAAAGTCTGATACATACATTTATACTAGTTGTGTTCTAAATGCCTAAAGCTTTGTTTTTCTGAACATTCAAATTAACTAAGGCTGAGTAACGCAGCGCTTGAATGCATCCCTTCTATCAAAAGTTAGTGCTTGTTTACTTACATCCCCCACAGATCCCCACTTAATAGGAACTGTCTGGAACACAACTAACACATACCTACAGGAAAGAGCTCTACACAAGACATAACTCTCAAAAATATGGCCAGTGCACATCACAGAGTACCTGTTCTCTAAGCTGAATATCCTAGGTCTTTCTGCTCCACCTCAGCTTTCCTAGATTTCTCAGGCTGTTCTACTCAGTGCAGAAAACAGGTAAAAAAACAAGAGCACACAAGTATGCTCACACTGCAGTCCCCAGTCTGCTTAAAGCCCAGAGCTGCGTTCCTGGAACTTTGTTAGCCAAATCAAAAGGGAACAGCCAGCTGTTCAGGGCATTATCATGGAAAGGGATGAAATGTGTCTGGCACTCTCTGACAGATGGAAGATGATTGAACCTGGGTGCTACACATCCTGGGGGAATGTTCTATCTGTTATGATACTGTGATAGTGACTGATAAAGCTGTAATTTACAAAAGAAATGATGGCTGATGCTGTTTTATAGAAAGCCCAGTACTACTGGCACATCTGAGTTGTGGTTAGAGAATGCTTATCAAAACAGGCTCTCAGGAGAACTAGCAGAGGGCCATCTTGAGGTATCAGGCTTATGATTGATACCTGATATCAAGATACAATTAATTGGATGCTGTTAAAAATGTATATTTCTGCAGTGAGGTGTTAGCAAGTAAGAGTGGATAAACAGCCCACAAGCATCTGTGAGCAAGTAATTGCCTTTCATGAATCAACGTCCTACTTAGGCAATACCATCTTTCACTAAAGAAACAAACTTGCTAAAATCCTAGAATCTTGCTCTAAAGAGACGTGATTTTCTCAATGGAATAGGAAGGAACCAAAACAAAACTTACCCTAGGACAGCACAACTTCAGCAAATTTATGGTTTTCCCACATATGTATACATCATTAGCGATATGCTTAAGAAATACAGGGACACAGTCTTCTACTTCTTTTGAAATCAAAACATAACCATGAGTCCAGTAATGTTTATCTACATACCAAACAAAAAGACGGAAGTATGTATTTTTAATTATTTCATTAACTACACAAATTATATAAATTAGAAATGCTCCATATACATACTGTACCTCTGAAACAAAGATAATCCTCATTCACCTGGATCATAAATTCTCCATAAACATCTCTGAACACACCACTGTATACCCAATCATAGATAAATCTAAAAAAATATAATTGTACAATATTCAGAATCAACCCTCTCATCTTCTCAACTTTATTATAACCAAACAGTAAGCATATTCTCTAAAACATCAAAACAAACAAGCTATATGCAGTATAAAACCCAGCAGTTAAGTGCTGTCACAGTGATATTTAAAGATACATGTAGGATTATGTCACTGCATTTTTCATAAACCATCTTTATATAGAACATTTCAGTGATTAGTTAAGATGCAAGAACACTGCCTTAATTAAAACCATCTTTTCATTTCTGTATATTAATTTACGAAGTATATATCAAAAATTTCAATAAATCTTTGCAGCACATCAAAAGCATAGGGAGAAATAAGCAGGAAGAATTTATTTTAAAGAGACGTAACTTGAGCAGGGAGAAACTGAAAGGCTATAAAACAAAGATGCAATATTAAACACTTTTTCCCTTGATCTAGAGCCATTTTTAATATACATGTAGTAATGAGATCTACTGCTTTGGAATATCTATTCATGCTTTTTCTTCTTTCCTCTGTGTGAAACCAAACTTTTGAAGAAATAACAAATACAATTATCTGAAGCTACAGGTAAAAAAAGCTCAGAGCACCTTAGAGATTATATTTGTTTTTCTTACTAGCTGCAGTACTAACACTGTTTCTAGACATAGGGTCAGTGTAACAGGCAGGAAGCATTTAGCAGAGGAACTACTGTTCAATTTTAAGGTTGTAAGTAAAAAGTTAATAAAGTGTTAAATCTCACGTTTCTATTATTTATTTGAGCAAAAACTATTACTTATTTTCTTTCAGGTTAATTAATGGGTGAGATAACAATTTCTGCAGATGAGACCTCTTTCCGCAGCAGCCCTTACTGAACATGACTGATGCTTCAGTAGAGATCTACAACAAATTCAGGGGCCAATATTGTAAGTAGCACATACTAGTGAGCGTAGTTTCGTATTTTTTTAGGTTCCTGCCCTTGGTATTTCAGAAATCTGGCTACCTTCTATAAATTGCAGGGCAGGAGCTGTGAAGATATTTCAGAGAGTCTTCTAGTAAATCTGAAATTAAATTTCTCCAGAGAACATTTTATGTAGAAGGAAGAAAAAACAAAAAGGGGGCCTTGGGAGGAATCTTCAATTTAGAGCATTTTGACAAATGTTGGGTTTCTCTTTCTACTATCATTACGTCTATTAAGTATCACTGTAAACAAAACTGCTGCAATCCAAGGAGCTCCACTTCCAACTGTTAGTTAGTTGCATCTACTTAATGAACAACAGATCTATTAATTTTTATTATTATTATTTTTGCTTACTGAAAGCCCACAAGAATTAAGACAGTGGAAATAAACACGACCTTTTCCAGTTTGTGCAAGATCAAAAGGAACTTGTTAGTTGCCAGTTTCAGGATTCTACTACAAGTATGAGATGAAAAAAAAAATAGAAGTTTATCCAACTCTTATATTTCAGTATGAATTTCCAGGACCAGCAGCAAGAAAGAAGTCTTACTTACATGTATTTATTTACTAATCTAGTCACACATAAAACCCTTATGTTGCTACTGAGCTGCAAAAGAGAGGGAAAGAAGGATTCAGCAAAACTAATTTAGTACGTATTTGCAGATATATCTTATATTTTCTCTGAGAATGTCAAAAGCCATTGTTAAATTACTCACCAGATTAGTAATTCAGAACTGCTCTTAAACACAATTAAGCAGAGAACAGTATGGACGCACCTTGTGTATGGTTCACAGCTTGTCTTCAACAGAGACAGAAGAACTGGATAATGCTCATTGCTGCAGTTGTTGAGAGCCTCTTTGTACAGATATGAAAGCAACTTAACACCCTAAGAAAATGGAAAAATATTCTAATATTAGGCCACAAACTTAACTATAATAACAAAAGATTCATAAATGCATAGCTTTACATGTTTCACTAGACACAGAATGCAGGATTCATCTCATGTCCTCTAGTTCTCTGCAACTAAGATCACTTTAACCTGAGCTACTTATCTCAAATTCACTTTGTAGTCAATGGAGGGAAACATGTATATTTAGACTTGGATCCATTTGACTTGGATCCATTTGATCCATACAAACATCTCCTTTAGAATTAAATTAAATGACATGCACTATAAGGATTATTTTGGGTCCTTCGTTTACTTTAGGAAGTAAACAAAATTACCAATTTTAAAATACCTGGAGAAAGGATCATGGCACTCTAAGTGGAGGTCCAAGGCCATGTCTTTCATAGCAAAGGGACCACTAAAAATTGCATGTAAAATCTTACCTAATTTTGAAGAATATTAACAATGTAACCAAACCCAAACATAAATATATCAAATGAATTATCACCGTAGGAAACGAAGCACCAGCTCCACCACTGATCACCAGGGCTGCTGTTCCTATGCCACAAAGTTCAGCTAAATATCTAAAAAACAATATTAAAACACGTGTAACTATTTCAACCAGAAGTCTCTGAGACCACTTTGATGAACTTCACTAAAGCTGAGTATCATACAACAACCCTACTGTATCAACTGAATATAAACACTTTACATGTTTTCGCTAGAATTTTCTGGATAGAAAGAAATCTGTTAAAATAGATGGGAAATACTGAAAAATTATGTAGGAATGCACATGTAGTATTGTCTGGTTTAGTGAATATGAAAAAATAGATTGCATCTTTTCTGCTATGAAAAGCTTAAATATTTAATATTATTCTCTTACCTCAACTGACGACCTAATTTTCTGAAGAGAAAGCTGATTGTTAGAAGACTTAAAGTAGGAGGAGTTGACAAAACACAGGCTCGGTAATATTGAAGATATTTTCTCAGCCCACTTGTGAATGCCTAGTACCAACACAAATATTCAAAGTTGTTAACAGTCTGAGTCTCACATTAATTGCATCAGCATGAAAGCAAATGTTTTACTAAAGTAATTTGCATATTAGGTAAGAGGGGCCTGTATACTGAAGTAAGAGGGAAGTAAGAGTCTATGCAACGTCAGACATTCAAATTAGCCAGATGACTCCTCTACACTCTTTATATAACCAATGCACAGAGTCTGTACCCACGCAGAGTGTATCAAAGCATCTTGATTCAGCTTCTTTGAAATGCCCTTTGAGGAGCCCCCTGTCCTCGAACAGCTATAATATGCACGTGGGAAACCAGTTTCCTTACTTTCATGCCTAAACTGCATATGGAAAAAACTCATCTAGAACCTTTTCTAACAAGACAAGGAGAGAGATCTTCCTATTCTATGTTCATTAACATTGCTGTAAATCAAACATTCAGAAGGCATACATTTTAATTGTCTTCAATACGTTTTCACTGGAATACATTTTCACAGGAATTTTCATTGTCTTCATAACCAATCCTAACTTAATTCTATACATTAGAAAGATATTTCACAGTGTACATACAGTTCAGCATAATATACAGATGTCTGGCAGGGAAAATTTGCACTTAATTCTGAATTGAGAAAGAGCAATTAAAACTATTAAATATAACATTCCTCTGTTTTAGTTTTTATTTTTTAAGTATATATTACATATATATACATACTGTGTTAAGAAGGTTATTGCATTTTAATTTTATACAACTTAATGTATAAATATGTGATGTTTTTAACATCTAAAAATTATATTCCTTTAGTCCTCAACAGAACAACATGACTAAACAAATCACACTTGAGGTAATGAAGACCTTTTACCATGTGTTTCAGTGCAAGCAAGCCCTAAGCACACAGAGCTGTGATTTAAACGCAGTAGCACTGTTCATTGAAAACCTGGGATGAGCATTACACTTGACATGCCTTGCAGTTTTGCAGAATGCATAAATTCCAGCTTCACACAAAATGGAAGTTACCTTCTCTACCTAAGATAACTGGCCCATTAAATCTAGACGATTTAATACAATTGTTTTACCTGAAACACAAGTCCTTTGCTGTATGAAGAATCTAAAACTGGTTGAAGAGAAAACCGACTTAGTCGTGTGTAATAGGTTCCATACTCTGCAACTTCTGAGAGCAGGTTGTGCATTGTCTCTGGTGAAGTTCCAGATACATATATCCCCTCCTTTATCACAAATGTCTGAGCAGCCTGAAAGGATATAGAGAGGGGAAAAAAAGCAGATTCAAATATTTCATAGCTTTATTCTGACTTAAAATAGCAAACATTTACACACAAAAATAACACATTTTCAGTTTAGATACTCTGGTAACTGAGACTATATAGCTAGAACAGAGTGTTAAACATTAAACTGTAGCAAAATTTCAGGAGTATGAATGGTATTTGCAAATGTACAGAACAAAACTCATTATCTAATTCCTTCAAGAAAATCCAATCTACAAAACTGTTTACACATCTATTTTCAAGTATTCATAAACCTCTTTTCACTTACAGGTTTACAAATACTCTTAGCCCACTGCAATAACATCACTATTACAATATATAAATACTGTCTTATTGCCATTAGGTCACATTCAACTTTTTAATAGTATCCACAACTGCAAGATCTCAAAAGAAATAAACGTATTGAAAAGGAGACCTCTACAAAGAAAAAAGATTCGACTAAGAAGCACTGTTAAAAATCTTCCATACCTGATTGAGTGAAAATGTAGTAGATACCACACCAATGAGGACATTCAAGACATCCTTAACCAGTTCAGGTTCTTTCATTAGTACAAGCTGTGGAAGCTGAAGCACAGTATTGCTAAACAGTTGTAATTCCCCTTCTCGAAGTTTGTAAAATTTGTCAAAAGCTTCTCTCCCAGCTTCAGTAAGATAGGGTTCCTCTTTCTTACCAGGTGGGCTGTGTCGGAGCAAACACAACGTTACAAGGTGATTATATGAAAAGAAGGAAATATAACTCTTAAATCAAAAATGGCATTTCAGAATTTTACACAGCCAGTAGTGACCACAGAAAAGTAGACATTTTCAAGGGAATGCACATTCCATCAATGAAACTGTAGCCCAGGCTCAGTACAATGAAGAAATAGGTAGATAATTTGAACATCAGATCAGAGACAGAAATCATGACAGATAACCACCAGCCTCTTCTGTGGCCTTCCCTGATGCAGTTCTCACATTAAGAAAATGATGTCAATATATACCAGATTGCCAGGGTCCATGTAATATTAATATTCAAATATGTTCAAGAGCAATATACTCAAAATGCTGTAATAACTTCTATTAACATATTTGATCTCTTCCCAGTGATGATTACTGTCCCCTCCAAAACAATGTCTCCTTCCAATTACTCAAAAAATTCTGAATTCTAGTAGCATGCATTACATGAAAGCTGTCAGGCATATGGTCTGTATATGACTCTAAGATCCCTGCAGTCTAAATGGTAGCAAAAACACCTGTCATAATTAGAAACAAAGCTTGAGCATGCTAGAGGGGCTTTGAAAAATCACATTAGGGAACTTGAGAGCTTCTCAGGCTCAAAGCTGAAAAAACAGTATATAACAATACCACAGACACATTAGTGGGTTACTACTTAAAATTACAGAAAATGTACAGAGCAAAGTTTCTCCAAGAATCAGGCACAATACTGTCTATCAGGAATGTAAGGAGGATCCCTGCCATACCGTCCTTTTTTTTCTCTTTCATTTTAGGGAAGCCAGGAAGCTTTAACAGGGCTATACAGTGTCCTCTCAGGGGATTCATCTTCTACTCAACAGCCAAAAGAACTACAACTCTAACTACACCATCAAGAAATCCATAGTAGTAATTTCTGTTTTGGTTATAGACAGGGAAAATTAACACAATACTGTACAGTACTGGAAGATATGGGTTTGATTATCCTAGTGCTCTACAATTACCACTTTCTCTTTTGAAACTGAAAATATAGGATCATTTTAGACTGATAAATTGTATAGTGCAAAAGAAGTCAGATTAGTTAGAAAAATGTTGCATTTCACACAAACAGCAAGCATTCCCATAATCCCTTCAGTGGTTTTGACAAAGACGATTTTCTCTCTTCCTATGAAACAGCTGCAATCCAAGAACTAGTTTGTCGAAACTGCACGACTGTTATTCCTTTCTCAATCATCAATGCAGTATATTGAATGTTGTGAATTAAACATTAATATTTCATCATTTATACTGAGGTCATTTGGAATTAATATGAAATGCACCTCCATACATTTGCATGTGACGCATAACAAGTTTGCCAGTAAGAGCAGACACATACTATCCAATTCTTTCCCAACATCTTCGTTTGCTGGGTCCATATGTAAGTACTGCATCCCACAAGTCTATGTCTGGAGTCATGCTCGGCTCTGACTGAGAATCTGGAGTCAGATTGGATGCTGACTGGAATCCCTCATCTTCCGACTGGTCTATACTTTGGGGAACCTGTCAGAGAGAGTTCAAATGTTATACATTGAAACATTTTACTGAAGAAATATATGCTAATAAAGGTTTCCTGCTATCACTCATGATCAAAGGACTCTACGTAACAAAGCCTGTGTTGTGAGCCCTCCCTTTACATCTGTTTTGATTTTTTCCCTATAAGCACTCTTTCCATTTGGAAAGCCTCTACTGGTACTAATGCCTATACATAAAACAACAATCACCACCAAAATAATACACTAAATTTGTGGGCATTAAACTCTAAACTTATTCCTTCGGTAAGCATACAGTTCTACAAATTGAGAACCTGATGTTTGCATATTCAGTATGTTACACAAACAAAATCATACTGCTAGGTATTTCATTTGAGCAAGTGATCCAGGCCCTAATTATTCAAATTTGTAAACATTTTGTTAACTCTGACTAACATAGTTTGTTCCCTTATATGCTTATTCATATGTGGAAAACCTGCAGGTTTCCAAACAATGTATTTGCCATATCCTCAGCTCCCACTCAACAGGAGTTGTATGTGCAGAACAGTATTCAACTTCAGTAAAAGACAATCGCACCCACATAAAAAGCAGCACGTTCTTCAAGAAATCATGAATTTTCCAGTCTGATGGAAAGAGTGCAGCACTTACTCAGAAAGGTTCTGCCTCCCCTAAGTTACGACTTGCATCCATATGTGCACACTGAATGCCACAGGGGTTTTCCTTTTTAATCTCTCTGCGTTCAAGTTTCATTTAAGATCCTGAGTTAAGGGAACTGCAAAAACTATCCATATGTTAAGCAGAAGGAACAAAATGAGGATTAGGAGTATAGAAAAGGATTCCTACTTCATCTTTAATTCAAACACTGTATGCTTCTATTACAAATTAAATGACTACCTATAGTTTGAACTATAGTTTCAAAGTGGCATATAGAAAACATGCATACATTCAAGTCCAAAACAAATGATACCATACTTTAATTGCAAGTCCAGACAAATCTGCATTGTCAGGCACTGGTGGCAAATCCAACTTGATGTCCATATCATACGTACGGCTATAGACAAGAGCACCAAAGAGCGAGACCCGTGTTTCTTTCTCAAACCTGTCCCCAGTCGGACAGTCCTGTGAGAAGAGCCCTATGGCCGGAAGCCCGGTGCCAGGGGCAGCTTCCATGATCTGAAGCGTCTTCTGAATTGTGTCATTGAACTGACATTCTTCGTTTGTTATTAGAGATTGTATATCAGCTTCAAATACACTTACATCGTAATAATCATAACCCTGATACTTGACATTTCTACCAACGTATTTGTTGTTCAGAAAATAGTCCTTTTTTTGTGGTACAAGCTGGGGAGGCCCTGTTCCAGCAAGCTGTACCAGGAGATCCAAGACAGCGTTAACTTCAGTAAATGGTAAGCATTCAGCTGTTTCCAGTTCCTCCACAAGATTCTCCAGTCTATCTGCCTGAGCACCGAGGCCAGCAACTCTTAAGTTGAAAGACAGCATCAAGATTTTGTTCTTCACTGGCAGCCTGGAAACGTCTGACTGCAGCTTACGAGCCTCCTCTTGAAAAAGGTTCATGAACAGGGCATTATAAGCAACCCTTTTCAGATTTTGCTTAGCCCTTCTCTTGCTGATCTTCTGCCTGCCCAGGTGGACCTTCCATGGCAAACCTGTCAAGTGTGCTTCACACAAATCACTGAACAACTGGGTGATGCTCTCCATTTCAAATCAAACTGTCAGGTTACAGCAGTCACAGTCCAGGGCTCTGGTTTCATGCGAAGATCTGAAAAATACCAGGAAGAAACACTCGTGATGTGTATAAGAAAGATGAGTGTGCTTTAGCTTAAACTAAGACAGCCCAAAACTAGAGAGAAGAAAACTGACCTAGCACATATTTAGGACACAAGCTATAAAAATAACAGCACGACTTTGATCACAAGCATACTGATGGTGGTGCAAGCTTAATTCCAAGCGCCTGATTTTGCTCGGCACACTGAAATGGAAGAGAGAAAACTGTCCTGATCTAATACAGGATTTCCTATGGGAACACCTCCAGAGCTTTACCACCCTGTATCCTCTCAGGAGACACCACCACCCCGCTCTCCCCAGCGCAGCGCCCTCCGCAGAGGCCACGGGGCCACGCAGGGAGCGGGCGAGGAGATGAGGGCAAAGAGGCGCGGCTGCTGACGGTGACGGGCAGCGCAGGGCAGGGCTGGGCTAGGCTGGGCTGGGCTGCAGCGGCACCGGCCACCGTACCCGCAGAAAACGCGCGGGGGATGACAGCACCA
>JANHGB010038650.1:39331-49997 GCA_026283785.1 Coracopsis vasa
CCAGCCCCGCTCCTCCCGCCCGGCCCCGCCGCACCGCTCCCGCCGTACCTCTGGCGGCTCCCGGGGCCGCCTCAGCCGCTCCTGCCCCCTTCGCAGGCCGCCAAACACGGCGCTGACGTCACGCGAGCGCGACGAGCCGCGAAGAGGCCCTGGGCGTGGCGGCCGGCGGGAGTCGCTGCCCGGGGCTGAGGGCGGTGCTGGGCACACACGGGCAGAGGGCCCGGGCCGTCGTAGCGCCGCTGCGGTACCGCCGGCCTGACCCGGTACGTACAGCGCTGGGTTACAGAGCTGGCGGGTTGCGAACCATCCCTGCGGTGCTGGCGTGTAACGTGTGCACCCAGTGTACACGGAGTAACACAACGTTACCAGAAAGCAGTAAAGCACGGCCGGGGCCCGAGCTGCACAACGTGGCTGCAGACTTCTGACCACACTTACAAACTAGTTCTACCAAGAGTACACGGTTTTCATCTTAATTCATGTTTTAATAAAATGCATCAAGATCTTAGAAAAATACATGGCAAAATATGACATTTCATAATTCAAACCATGTAAAAAATCAGCTGAATGAAGGCAAGTAAAAGAGCTATTTCTGAGAAAATGTTCAGGTTTGTTGGCTTTCCCCTTGAAAATGCTGAACTGTCAATTTTATTTATCAATTTATTTTTTTTTCCAGTGGAGAGGGAAGAATTAACAAAAAAATCTCCTGAAAAGTTCTGAAGCTAACATTTGCCATTGCACAGCTTCCAATTTGAAGTAATTACTTTTTGGAATTTGAAGTTGAATTTAAAGCAGAACATCTTCATTGTCTTCAACTTTCATTTGTGAAAATGCTTGACATGGCTTTTAGTTTCTTTTGAAATAGATTTTCAGTTCAAAATGTTCAAGGATTGGGTATGGATTGGGTATAATTTCCCATCCTGCAGTAGCTGAAAAGCAGTGCCAACCAGAAGGGTATCACTGAGAACAGAAAACAGCAAAGACAGATATAGTTACTAAAATAATGTCAAGTTGATCCCAGCAGCAACACCAGTATAAACATCATTTTTAGTGTTTGAAATTAAAAGGTCACATTATTGAAGTCCCAGTCACACAGAGAAGTGCTCTTAAAAACGAGCCCTAAGTTACAGTCCGGAATGCTGCAAAACGAGGCAAACTGTGGCTATTGCCTTGGGATGTTTATTTAATTTTGAGAATCGACATGATGTCAGCCTTAGGCCACTACCAAACCTCTGGGGGTTTGGGGTTTTTATTTGTTACAGAAACAAGTTACGTTTGGAAAGAGGGGTGAGTGAAGTCCCCTCTACAACACTGCTCTATTCAATTATGTCAGTTTATAAATGTAATTTTTCTTTTTTCTCCCATGCCCATGCCCATTATCATCACAAGTGAAATTTTATTTCATAATCTGATATAGAGGATTCACCTAACATTGTCTATTCTTTTAATTTTTCTAATGGGTAGTTGTCAGTTGTAAAAAGAAAGAAAAGCAGCTGAACACCTACAGTGTGTGCATGTCCTATATCACACTTGTGATGATAATGGCTGTTAAGCTTAAACTCCCAATGAAGCAGTGGTGGTGGCAGCAGTGCAAGCACTCTTACATAATGTTGAATAGTACTAAAATGTTTTGGTTGTTATGATTGCTCAGTTCAGATGCCTGTCTTCTGGAATTCTTGAAGTTGA
Organism: Coracopsis vasa; assembly: GCA_026283785.1. Classification (NCBI taxonomy): domain Eukaryota; kingdom Metazoa; phylum Chordata; class Aves; order Psittaciformes; family Psittacidae; genus Coracopsis; species Coracopsis vasa. The sequence goes on from JANHGB010038650.1 coordinate 41,015, forward strand.
GTCAAGCTACTGCATATGCAAGCCTGCTTTACAATGTCACAAACGACACAGGCCCCACTTTGCAGTCATGAAGTACAGGAATTGTTTCAGGCGTCAGTCCCAAATAACTAGTGCCAATATAGAATTTGCAGAGTTCTCCAGCTGAAAATACTCATTTAAACTGTTTTAAAAACAGAAGACAATTGTGAATGGCTCTCACTCTGTTTAGAGGTTGACCAGCTCTTTTCCTGATGATTTAAAAGGCAACGTGAACAGCAACACATTTTCTTCTGCTGTGTAAAATGATTCTGAAGTCAATTTCTTGAAATCCCATCCTTCACTGAAAAGACCAGTAAGAAAACAGTTGTTAATTAAAGCTCATACCCCAATTCCCAACCCCATAAGAACATTTTTATTGGAACCAGAACACTGCTCTTGGCCATTTCTTCTGAAGGAGAGACAGGCATTCTCCTTCAGAGATGCCCACCTTTATCATTGCTTTTTCTGTTGAAAAACAAAAGTTTATCTGATCCCTGCACAAATGCAGTACCTCAGCATGACTAATCACTATTGAGTTCAGTGAAGTTATTTGTGGATGGGATAAATGCATGAAAGTGTCACCTGATTTGGCACTATATTCAGAAAACACACTAGCAGTCAGAGCCAGTGCACATCTCACATCTTACTAACCTTTCTTTTAACTTACTAACCTTTCATTTAACATTTTGGTAGTTTCACTTCAAGATTTTGGAGTAACAGTATTCAAAGTTCCCAAGGGTACACTTACTATGCTATGAAATTTGGTGCTTTCTGGCTGAAGTGGCAGAATTAATGCATTCAGAATTTCATGCTTTTCACATTAGATCAATTGTTCCCACTGACTTTAATATCCCACTGACTACAAGGATCCAGCTGGTTTTTTACCATCTTTTCAGGAACTTGCATATCTAAAGATAAAAACAGACAACTTACCTGAACACTGAAGCATTTTCCATTCCTGCTGAAATTGGTCTCTTAATATTTTTATTTTATTTACTTTTTCCTGGGTAGGAGGTACAAAAACTCCAAAGTGAGGTGTAGAAGTACCCACTAATGCTTTGGTTAGACTTTGCACTAAGTTTATCTCCGTATCCTATTTAAGAAGAAAAAAAAAAAATACTCCTGGTAACAGAACTTCCTTTGTTTCAGTAATACATGGAGTACTTTAAAACAAGCTTTTGTAATTAAGTTACTAGTATTAGTAGCAAGAATGAGCAACTTTCCTTTTTCAAATAAAAATGTGTCAAAATGGAGAAGTTTTACTGAAAAAGGCAAATTATTTTTTATCTCCTGTAAAATTTGTTTCTTTCAGATAGAGAAGGAATCTCAGTTTTCCTTTAGTGATTGAAAAGAAATAATGCTGGGTTAAAGACAGAAAATATTAGGCAGGAAGGGGGCCATGCAGCTTGTTTATTTCATGCACCATTTACTTTCTATAGGTAGAAAATAGCGATATATTTTCCTTCATGAAGAAGTGACTTTTCTGGATTCTGACAGTTTAAATCAATATCACTTGCTCACAGAAATTCTATTGTGAAATGTCAATAGCATGTGGAGATTATTTAATTTGGAAGACTGCAACTTCATTTATTTTTAAGAGACAGAAGTATTTTTCAGTTATTCTAAAAAGCCAAACACATGCATTAGAAACTCCCCAAACATTACATAAACTTGTTATGGAGCTACCTGCAGAGTACCAGTATAAAAGTACCAGCCATTTTGTAATGATGTATACCTAACTTCTTTTTATCTCCCAGTTTCCGTTTAGAATACCAATAATTCTTTCCATTTAATATTCCTAATTAGTAACATGCAAATACACTATGCATGTCTACTGCATATCAATGTACAAATTATTGTAGCTTGGACAACTTACATATCAGCACTGCAAATTAAAACAAATGACATTTGAGAAGACTACAGAATTAAGTATGTCAAAACCCACTTAACTGGCAGCTAAATGAATAGGGTATCTTTAAGTGGATACTTGCTGGGGAACAGATAAGAATATGTGAACAATTATTCGTTGTTTCTCATTAAAGAAGAGCTAGAAGGCACAAAAGCAATCAAAAGTTAGTGTTTCACAGAACACAGAGAGCAATTGTGTTACTCACAGCCACAGGATGCTGCAGAACCCAAGAGTATAAACCGAGTTCTTTAAGAGAATAGATAAATTCACAGAAGATACGCTCACTGGCACTTATCACACACAGGTCTGGATACAGCCTCTGACTTCCTAAATTTAGAAACCTTTAAGGTGGTGATGTGTGGAAAAACTAGACTAGGGAAAGATCTGTATATTCTTCATTTCCTTTGCCATGCTCTCTTACCAGAAACACATTGGGACTCAGTTATGTATTACGGCAGTTAAGGCCACTTTAAGGATATGTGCCATTCTGATTTACCTTCTGCATGATTGAAATCGTGTGTGATAAAGTACAGCATGGGGGAGAGAAGGAGAAGAAATTTAGTGGTTTATGATAAACAGGCCAATGGGCCGCTTACAGTCACATTTCATGGAAAGAAGCCATACAATTAACAGACACAAGCATCTCTTTTCAGGAGACAGCTTTGAGGAATGAATCCCAGATGGAAAGGGAAGTTGTAGCGAATTGTCAGAACATCTACTGTTCATAGACATAACCATGGGCTTGCATTCATGCCTCAGTTTCTCAGTCATGGAGACTGCCTACAGCTCAGTACTCAGCTGTGTCTTCTTGTCGGGACAGAAAGAAATTTAGGCTGCTTGCATCATGAACTCAGGGGTACCAAAGGCAGTATAAATACAGCCAATATCTTCTACTAGGCAGCCTGGAAGCAGTTCATACTACACGTGCTGCTGTTTGATTTCAGTTCTGTCCCAGCCACTTTGAAATACCACAGCTTAGCACTACTTCTTACCTCGATCACCGCAAAAATGCGAGACTCAGCTAATCCTTGTAGCAAAGCAAAAAGCAGAGAAATCCCACTTATTCCAAGGCTCCTGTTTGGTCCAACAGCTATTACTGTCAAGTTTGGTTGATAACTGTATGCTACAGGAAGAATTACTCCAAGTACAGCAGAAAAGAAGTCATTTCCTTTGGCATCCTTTAACAACAAGAAAATGTTTAGCACAAATGTAAAGCCCCAAATTCCCAGATATAAACCAAAACAGTAAGGTGAATCTCAAAAAGCTTTTGATTGACCTAGGAGATTGGACACTGATCTATTCTCACAGCAATTTTTACATTAAACGTGCAGATTATTTATCTTGTCTTTAATGTCTTCACACTTTAACTCTGCCTTCTTGAAGATGAACCACAGTAGCTACTGAAGGTTTCCATAGCCCTGTGCATTCTATTATAGTGTAAAGATCTGTGAAGGAGTAGTACCCTGGCAAGGGCAAGAAAAGCAAGTATTTTCAAAGGTCCAAATTGCAGTGAGAGGTGTGATTCTCAGTGACATTTTATGAATCTGTAAACATATTCTATTATTTCTGTTTAAAACATTTTTCTCTAATGTTGTTTCCAGAAAGTGAATCTTACCTCTTTCCAGCTTAGAGAAATACAGTGTTTGGAGCTGGTCTTTCCAAACTCTTCTTTCTCACAAATATGTACCATGAGTATTTTTCTGTAAATAAAACCCACATCTGAGTATTTAACCAACAACTTCCAATGAGACAGAAAAGAACTTTTCTTTCATCATTCTTTAAATACAAATTCATAACACAGGAGCAAGTAACTATTTGCATTACTACATGCCTTAATGTAAACACTAATTAAAATGGAAATAATTTTTAAGGTAGTTTTTAAAGAAGACTATTAAAAACTATGGGTAAATTAATTTTAAGAAAAAGGGGAAGTGGCAAAAAAAAGTTATAGATAAGTAAAGATTACTTCCAATAAGGAACTCTGCATCAACAGCATGTGCCCCTTGCAGTTATAGGAAGACTGTGCACATGGTTTTTAGTCATTTTAGTGTCTGAAATGAAAAGGTCACATTATTGAAGTCCCAATCACACAGAGAAGTGCTCTTAAAAATGAGCCCTAAGTTACAGTCTGGAATGCTGCAAAACGAGGCAAACTGTGGCTATTGCCTTGGGATGTTTATTTAATTTTGAGAATTTACATGATGTCAGCCTTAGGCCACTACCACATTTCTGGGGGGTTGGGGTTTTTGTTACATACAATTTGATACTAACAATAATGTTAGTTATTATATTAGGGCAAATTACATGTCTTTTTTATTACTTTATATTTTCAATATTCTATGTCAGTAACAATCTAATTTTCAGTTAATATAGAGGGATTATTCTTTAAACCTAAACCTTAAAGTGGCATTTAGAGATAGCAGTTTGTCTTCAGAGAGATATTTGGGGATGTTCTGTATTTTGTCTTATGCTAAACTCAGTGAATATCATCTCACGACTGATTCCTTGGTGCAGATTTCATCGTACATATAGACAACTCATAAATATTTATAAAGCCTTTGGGATGTGACTCCCTGAAGTTGGTTGATGAGAAACTGAACATGAGCAGGCTTCAGTGTGCGCTCGCAGGCCAGAAAGCCAACTGTATCCTGGGCTGCATCAAAAGGAGTGACCAGCAGGTCGAAGGAGGTGATCCTGCCCCTCTACTCTGCTCTCCTGAGACCCCACTTGGAGTACTCTGTGCAGTTCTGGTGTCCTCAACATAAGAAGGACATGGAACTGTTGGAGCAAGTCCAGAGGAGGGCCACGAGGATGATCAGGGGACTGGAGGACCTTCTGTATGAAGATAGGCTGAGAAAATTGGAGCTGTTGAGCCTGGAGAAGAGAAGGGTGCGTGGAGACCTCATAGCAGCCTTCCAGTATCTGAAGGGGACATACAAGGAGACGAACTCTTCACCACAGGACTGTAGCGATTGGACAAGAGGTAATGGGTTTAAACTTAAACTTGGGAAGTTCAGGTTAGATATAAGGAAGAAGTTCTTTACTGTGAACACACTAGGTGGTGACGCACTAGAACAGGTTGCCCAAAGAAGTGGTAAATGCTCCATCCTTGGCAGTGCCACTGACATGATCTAGAGTGTTCTAGACATGGGCTTTGGGAGACATGGTCTACTGTGAGGTGTCCCTGTCCATGGCATGTAGGGTTGGAACTAGATGATCTTACAGTCTTTTCCAACCCTAACCATTCTATGATTCTATGACTACCTGTACAGAACACGCCAGTACTGCAAACAGGTCCCTCACAGCATGATAGTGTAGCAAACTTCTTGCGTGAAAAAGTTTAAAACTGGATTCATACTTTGCGAGTGTGATATCTTGGTGCATGAACGCTTTCCATGTCTTAAGATAAGTGCACCTTTATTTTTCAATGAAGACAGTCCTAACAGTGTTAAATGAAATTTATGGACAGTAAGGTAAAGATTGACATTAGGAAGTATTATAGGAGAATGGTTTATCAAAACTTGTATGATTTTGGAGTTTTTCAGTAACCTATTGTATTGTAAAAAATGAAATTGCAAGAAACATGTCATTCCCAGAGCTGTACTCTCACTATTTTTATAGAGCAAGCAAATCAATTCACATTCCATTAAAGTAATAAGAACTGTATATCGTAAAAATACACTTACAAGAAAACTGGAAATATAATATAGAGTTCCCGTCACAGACCCATTTATTTCTGGTGTAGTGGTAAAAAAAACATGTTTTCAGTTCTGTCTGACACCAGCTTAATATACAAAGGCATGTAAAACCTGCTGCATGAAGAGACCTGAGGCTGGATTCCTAGAATGAGCTCCTAGCTCATAACTCTGTTAGCAGTAATATTCAGCAGATATCTTCCACATGTCTGACTCTCTATATGTACAGTGAACTTATGAGTTGGTGAATTTTTGGAACAGCATTCTCCAGTTGGCAAGGCAAAACCTGGAAGTAACAGCTGGAAGTAACAACTTAGTGGGACATCCAACACAGAGAAGATCACCTCTTACTTATTAGCCAAAAAAAAAGTAGATGTATGTAAAAATTAAGGCTGCATATATATATATCAGAATTTCCGTGATCAGAAAGCTAATCACATCCTTAACTGCTGAACCATCTTTCCCTAACACTGTAATGCTTTTAGAAACACTTTCAGAAATTAATTTTTAAGTCTAGACTGAGGAGGTATTTTTATATCCTTGATTTTAATGAAGAGAAAGCAGAAAAAATGTTTATTATTACAACCAAAGTCCACTTTCTTATTTTGTCCACTTGTAAAATAGTAAGCTGGTACTCTACATATTAAGTGAAGGCCATAGAGAGACCTTGATTACACATATAAGTAGGTAGACATTTTCCCACTACAAAAACATAAAATAAGGCACAAATGTTAACTGTCTTTCCTCACTGACACAATAAATTAGGAAATAAATTACCAAACCCTCAAGAGGCACTCTTTGAGAAAAAGTACTTAAAACTAAGTAACATGAACATTTTGTAAAGTCTGCGGGAGCCTGGTATCTCCAACTCTATTTTAATACTTCAGTTGCAACATACCAATTATCCAGCATTTCACAATGTCCATTTTCATATTTGTAGAATACCTCAATATTAGATTTTTTTTAAAGCTGATTTATATGACTGGTTAAAAAGAAATATATTGTGTGCACGTCGAGCAGTTATATATGAAATGAAATGCCCTGGAGGGAAGAGGGGAAAAGAAAAATGGTTAATATTCCAGGATCACCTCCACCAAGCTTAGGAGTAATGCATCCCAACAAAGAGGAAGTCAGGCAAAAATGCCAGGATTCCTGCATGAATGAACAAGGAGCTCCTGGACAAACTCAAGCACAAAAAGAAAGCCTACAGAGGGTGGAAGCAAGGACAACTGGAGTACTGCATTCAGCTCTGGGGCCCCCAACATAAGAAGGATGTGGACCTGTTGGAGCAAGTCCAGAGGAGGCCATGAAGATGATCAGAGGGCTGAAGTACCTCTCATATGAAGACAGGCTGAGAGAGCTGGGGTGGTTCAGCCTGGAGAAGGTAAGCCTCCGGGAAGACCTTAGAGCAGGCTCCAGTGCCTAAAGTGGCCCTACAAGAAAGCTGGAGAGGGACTTTTTATAAGAGCAGGTAGTGTTAGGACAAGCGGTAATGACTTTAAGCAGAAAGAGGGTAAATTTAGATTACATATTCGAAAGAAATTCTTTACTGTGAGGGTGGCGAGATATTGGAACTTGTGGCTGCTCAATCCCTGGATGCTTTCAAGGCCAGGTTGGAAAGGGCTTTGAGCAACCTGGTCTAGTGGAAGGTGTCCCTGCCTGTGGCAGGGGGTTGGAACTGGATGAGCTTTAAAGTCCCTTCCAGTCCAAAACATTCTGTGATCCTGCACTCTGAAGACCATGAGCTACAGTCATTTCTGCAGCAGCTGGCACAGCCAGCACAAACCACAGCAGATGACATTGAATTTGACAGGGCTGCTGAGGTTTGACAGTACGAAGTGCAGAGCACAGTGCACTGGTTCCCTTCAGATGCTTTATCTTACCCAGTGGCTTCTCTGCTGTCTGGCTGTGCAGCTCTGCTATGCCTTGGCCAAGATGCAGCTTTATCTTACCAGGAAAACAGAAAATTCATGGGAGCAGGAGCAAGGCAGCATTTATTGAGGATGTTCTCTTGCTGCATTTTGTCTCTGTTACAAAAAGTGGTGGTTTTAGATAGCAAGAATGAGGCATCCTGCCTAGAGCTGGCCATCTTCCCTCCTGGTCTCAGCAACTTCAGCTTGGAAAGGCAAGCCACAACCCCCTGATAAGCTGCTGGCTGCAGCCGGCTGCACTGTTTAAATCCCAGGATCACTGTTTGCTTTCCACCTTGTATTCCTTCCCCAAACTGCTTCTGCCATAAGGAGGGAACTCACCTGGGAATCCATGATGCTGACAAGCTGCTGGAATCGCTTATCTAGCACAATACTCTCTGTTTCCAGCTTTTTTTCTGCTGCGAGCCGGGAAAGTTGAGTAATTATTAGGGAGGCCTGGTTGCTAGTAAGGGGATGGAGTTCAGTCAGCTGCAGGAGCTCCTCAGGACTCGTGGCTGTTTCAACCAGTTCCCCGATCAACTTGTACTCCTGACTTCTGCTGTCCTCTGCCAGTTCTTTGACTGAGAATCCATCGGCCCAGCTGGAAGGGCTTGCAGTATGAAATGAAGCGAGAGGTGCTGGAGGCAGAGCTCTTGCCACCACCACCTTCCCAGCCGGCACCAGCAGGGACGCCGGGACTGCCGAGGCAGGAGAGATGAAGGAACCGAAGTGCCGCCAGCAGCAGCGTCGCACCAAGTGGGCTGCCATGGTGGAAGGCCGGGGCTGGCAACCGGCTGGGGGTCAGTGCCGCATGTCAGGAAAGCTGTGAAAGGAAGAGAAACACTTTAGGTACAGGGAAAGTTAATAAATACGTGGTGGCCAAATTCTGGTAACGGTTGTGTTCCTCCCTGTGACAGGGGGTTGGAACTGGATGACCTTCAAGGTTCCTTCCAACCCAAAATATTCTACGATTCTATGACTAGCAATATTGGATGCGAGGGGGCAATAAAAGGTTTCTCATGATCAGCTAACAAAACACCGCTGTGGCAGAAGCACTTCCCCGCTGGGGCTAAACTCCTGTCAGATCCCCCTAGGGGCTGCTAAACTCGTGCGGCTTCCCAAGGTGGCACGCAGCCACTTCAGAACTGCTGGCTGCGGGTCTGCTGCACACCCAGCCCCCCACCAGCCCTGACTGGGCCTCACCTGTCCCTGGCAGTGTTCAAGGCCAGGCTGGATGGGGCTTTAAGCAACCCGCTCTAGTGGAAGGTGTCCCTGCCCGTGGCAGGGGCCTGGAACTGGATGTGCTTTGAGGTCCCTTCCAGCCCAAACCAGTCTGTGATTTGATGATTCCCTTCCCCGCTGCTCCCGGTTTCCCCACACCACTTCCCTGGGCTCCCACCTTCCCTGCTCTACCCGTGCCCCTCACAGGCCTGGGGCCTAGCCCCGCCGCC